>CM076577.1:966050091-966325917 GCA_034641835.2 Pinus albicaulis
CGGACACCTGCACATGCAAGAACCAACACAAACGCATGCATAAAATCCAGTGCATACAACTATATATCAGTCGAAGAGGATATAACTCATGAACATGATCAAGAACAAGAGTGGAACCATAACCGATAGTCGCTTATCATTAAAGAATCAAAAGAAGAATACAACCACAGCTTCGACGCAGCACTCTCCTTTAGCGGGTCATCAGCACAACATGTCTCGATAAAGCCTGTCAGGGATGGGACAAGCCTCTCTCTCCGGATACTTGGCAATAGTCTCCTTGCTTGGATTTGGCCTTAGGGAATCAAGAAGGCTTTTGCAGCATGAAAGCTCTTAGGAACTTAGAAATTCTGCCACTCTTTGGAACTAGCTTGCAAATGGAAATGGGCAAGCTTTTATAGAAGGAGGAAGGGGAGTTGGGATCCCTATAATTATGGGATTGGCCCTATCATCAAGGAAGCTTCCATGAGAGGTGGCAAACCACTTTCTCTCCATGGAAATCCGTAGCCAAACCTCCCAACTCAAGATAGAAATCAGTCCAGGAATTTGTTAGGACGAAACTTCCGCCTTTTATTTTTAAAAAAAACCTCTTAATATGGTTGACGCGGGTGCGGCTCTATGACAGAGCGCCCATTGGTGTGCCCTCTTTGGAGGATTTTCCCCCTTGGCGCGAGGGCTGAACTGTGGAACCGCGCCAATGGAAAAAGAGCTATTTTTAGGGTTTTTTGCAGGGAGATGTCTTCAGGGCAATTAAAGCTCATCTTCAGAGGGATGCAATGAAAGTATTTTCAAGTCTTAACTCTGCCCACAGGTCACAGAATGAGCCCTCCAATGTGCGGGATGGGGATTGCAGGGACGGTGACAAATTGCTGTGTAACACTTGGGGACTACCAAAGTTGAAAATAGATAAATCAAGAAGGCTTGCGAAATTGATTTCAAGAGGACTAGTGGACCCACAATGTTAAGAGAATAAAAGGTATATATTTATACCTTATTGGAATATTTTTGTAACAAAGGACTCTAGTACTTAGTATTGAGGGAGTTATCAATAAAGGGAGAATTTATATATTTATAGGGGAGGGAGCATTGTTAGAAGCCAAGAAGATGAGCAATATGTCATTGGATAGAGGGAAGAGGTATCAAAAAAAAAATTATGACATTTAGAACAAATGATGGAGGTGATAGAGGTATCCATAAAGTCATCCAAGAAATGGGAAAAGGCATTGGCCTCACTAATTATAGGAACCCCCTTGAGCATAGTATCATTGATGAATTGTTGGTGGGAGACTAGACTATCTCTTCTAAAGAGGCAAAGGCCCTTGATTTTTCCTTCCGTAACAACATATTTAATAGCTCTACCAAGACATCTACAACTAAAATTAGTAGTAAGGGGGAAATCATATGACCCTAATGAATACCTCTTAAAGGATTGAAGGTGGGTGAAGGTAAACCATTAATAAGGATGGAGAAAATATAAGAGGAGAAAAAATAGCCAATCCAATTGGACCAAGATTTAGAAAAAACAAAAGCTGTGAGATATTTTTAAATGTAATCCCAATTTAATTTATCAAAGTCCTTGGAGAGGTCTATCTTAATTAACATACTTGATTTTTTGGTGTAGTACAGAACGGATGACCTCATGTGCCACTAGTATTGCATCCAAAATTTGGCACCCCTCTACATAGCCTATTTACTTAGATGAAATGAGAGTTGGAAGAATAGGCTTAAGTCTATTTTCATTGACATATGATATTGTATATGGCATTTCAAAGATCAATGGGTCAAAAACTACTCAATTCATTCACCTTATCATACTTGGGAGCTAACATCAGAAAGTTAGCATTGAGAGCTCGCAAAATCAATGTTAAACACTTGGAATCCTCTATTAGTGCATGGATCTATCCACATATGAAGGACCAACAAGCTTGAAATAATTCTAATGTGAATCCATCTAGAGCTAGGGATTTGTTTTTTGGGAATATTTTTAACATTGTACTCTACTTCCTCTAGAGATATTTCTTGCATAAAAGATTCATTCTTCTCCATGCTTACAAGAGAATATATGTGTTGGGTGATTTTCCTAATAGCTTCCATTTAGCATGATTGTGGGTCCTTAAGGAGATCAACATACAATATGACTAATTACAACTCAATATTCTGGTGATCTACTAACTTGGACCGAACCTCATTCTTCAAGGAGGTGGCCTTATTCCTATGCTAGTGATTAATAATAGAGATGTAGAAGAACCTGGTATTCTTCTCCCCCTCCTTAAGCCATCAAATTATACTTTTTTGTTTCCATAGTTTTTCCTCTTGTTTTTTGCATTCATCTAGGAATATTAAGAGATATATCTCTTATGTTGATTCCTTTGCTAACATTCCTTCAAAAATAGTGTGATGTTGAATTTTTTCCATTTTGGCTTCCAATTCTTATTTTCCCTGAAATATTCTTGTTAATTTTGGGAAAATAGGTCCAAACTCCATGTTTCACTACTCATATGACGATGGTCATATTTTTTTTGGATTTGTCTTTCAGAGAGGTGCAAGATTGATCTAAAGATCATCTTAATCAGATGAGCAGAACATTTATTTTGAATTTATTTGCCACATGTGCAAGGTCGGCCAGATTTATAATGTAGGCTCACATGCCTAATAGATGTGTCACACACCCTCATTTACGGATATAAATTTGAGAAACTTGGAGGTCATTTCATCATCAACTCATCAATCATTCTCTCATTGTGATTTGTTTGGTTTGATAGCCTTTGGAGGCCTTTTTTTCCCCTCACACGTGTAGAGAAAAGCTGCTAATTTCTGTGGATCTGTTTAGGGCTTTCTGCTGCAGAATTGACTAGCGTTAACCATGGTCAACCCTTGGTCATTTGATCTCCAACTTCTGCCAAAAATCCTATTTTAGGAGGCCGTACAACTAGGCACTAAAATCGAGGAATTCCAGGTTGTTTGACGAAAGCCCTAATTTGCTGCGTTGACCTTTTCAATGTTGTCTTTGGGTTGACTAGTGTTGACTTGTGATGAGCTATTTTTGAGGGCTGTGGGTGTGACACATGAAGGAGTGGTTGACCGAGAAAGACTTTGCTGGTTGAAGCATCGTGTTGACTTCTGTAACGCAACAATATCTCATATCTTTGTTGGATAAAAGGAATTGTAAATTTGATCTATTTTATTGGCTTGTCTTCTGTTGATCTATTATTGTGTTCTATCAACATTTTTCTTTCATGTTTATGTGATTGCTATAATGTATCGAGCCTAAGAAATATTGAAGTAAAATTTCATCAAGCATAGAACACCATGGTTGTCTAAATTTAACATGGGATCGGAGTTGAGGTGAAGAAAAAGTCCAAGAGTCCAAGCTAGCGTTAGAAGAAATATCTGAAGGAAGAAATCCTATCAAGGAAAAATGGCCTCCTCAACCTACAAGGGTTTCAAGGCTGATGATAAATTGGCTAATAAATGTAATTATCATGCATGGAAGATGTCCTTGGATTTGGTGCTAGAAGATCAATATGTCATGGACTATGTGCAGGGGAAGATTCAAGAGCCTCCATCAAATGCAGCTACTGCCAAGAAAATGAAGTATAGAAAAGGGGAAATCAAAGCAAAGATGATTATTCGAGATTATATTCATAAGCACTTGGTTGCTTACATTTATGAGCTGAAGACATCTAAGGAGATGTATGATAAGTTAGTGAGCATGTTCAACGCTAGCAATGCTAATCAAATCCTCTTCTTCAAGAATCAATTGAAGAATGTTAAGAAGCGTAAGGATGAATCTATTCAATCCTATTTTATGAGGCTTACTAAAATCAGGAATAACATCCTAGCTATTGGGGAAGCAATATCTGATCGAGAGATGCTTCTTATTTCACTTGGATGTCTCCCCCGTGATTGGCATATATTCAATACCACTATTCTCAATAATAATGTGATTCTTGATTTTGATGAAATATTGACGAGATGCACTCAAGAGGAAACAAGAATGATGGAATATGCCTCTAAATGGAGGTGACCCAACTACCTTCGCCGCTCATGCAAAGAAGAAGAACCATGGTGGCTCAAGAAATCAAAACCATGGTAGAGTGGGGCCCAAAGGAAGGAAGGGGAGATTTTAAAATTGTAACAAGTCTGGTCACTATGCAAGATAGTGCCCTAATAAGAGGGACTCTCCCAGGGATGATGACAAAAATAAATCGAGAAGGAATGGCAGGAACAACAGGTTCTAAGGAAAAAGGAAGGCTCCCTCTGATCATAGTGGAAATGGGAAAACTTTCAAGAGGTCAAGAAATTCCAGGTAAGATGAGTCTAATGTTGTTGATAATAAGATAAATGAATTTATTATTGTACCTACCCTCTTTGATGCATCTCCACCTGACACCCTAGATGTCTGGTTGATTGCTAATGGTGCCTCAAGGCACCTCACTGGTTATAAAGAAGCCCTTTCTGATTTGGTTGAGAAGGATACTTATCTGGAAATTATCCTTGGAGATAATTCCACCTATCCTGTGAAAGGGACAAGGACTATGACCCTCCATCTATCTCAAGGTCAACTCCTCTTATTACAAGATGCATTGTATGTACTTGATTTGAATAAGAACCTTGTGTCCATTTCGGCAATGGAAGACAAAGGGTACAAGATGGCATTCATTGATGGAAAGGTACTTATCTAGAAGAAGAACTTCAAGGAAGCTCTTTCTATTGGTTTTAGAGTTGATACACTCTACCAGGTTCGAGGAAGTCCATTGGGGGCTATGTCATGTGATACAACTCTTAAAATAGGGGCACAGGAGGTTTCCACACCTTCATTTCAAATTCCTTCCCGAAGCAAGGAAGGTGGTGACAGGGATGCCTGAATTTAGAGATGATCATGAAGGTATATGTCAGGGTTGTGCTGAAGGGAAGCATACAAGGGGACCATTCCCCTCAAGTGTCACAAAGACAACTGATATCTTGCAGTTGATACATTATGACTTATCTGGTATGCTGCCTATTACATCCTTGGGAGGATGTTCTGATTACATTAATTTTCAGATGACTTCTCCCGCAAGACCTAGATATATTTTTTGAAGAAGAAGGAAGAAGCATTGAAATGGTTTCGTACCTTCAAGGCCTTGGTGGAAAATCAAACCGAGAAGAAAATCAAAGTTTTGAGGACCGACAATGGGACCGAGTATGAGTCAAATGAGTCTAATGACTTTTGTAGAGAAGCTAGCATTAAGAGGGAGACCACAACTGCGTACACTCCTAAAAAAGGGTGTTGCTGAAAGAAAGAATAGGAACATTGTGGAAGTTGCATGTGCCATGCTATGTGACCAAGGTCTTCTGAAGTTTCTATGGGGAGAAGCTACGAACATTGTTGTGTATGTTCAAAATAGATTCCCGCATTCTGCTCTGGACTCCAAAACTCTCGAAGAAGTCTTCTCTGGTAAGAAACCTGATGTTTCTCATTTTAGAGCTTTTGGTTGTCATGTTTACTTTCATGTGTCGAAAGAAAAGAGAAGAAATTTGGATGCTTCTGGAAAGAAGGGAATGTTTGTGGGCTACAGTGAAACTTAAAAGGCATATAGAATCTATGTGCCTGGTCAAAGAGAGGTGGAGATATTCCACGATTTCACCTTCGATGAAGATGTTGCCCTCAAGAAAGTGAGAAATATTCCTAGCTCCAAGGAAGACAAAGAAGATGAATAAGCAGGGACGATGGAAGAGCTGAAGGATGACCTAATGCTTGATGTTGAAGGACCTATGGGTCCCATTGATCCACCTCCTTCAAATAAGATATGACCCTCATGGCTTAGAGATATTCTCAAAGACGTCGAGAGACATATTGCCCCAAGGGGGACATTCTGTGAAAGCAAGAAGCCGAAGAGATACCAAGGGTATCTAGCAGCCATGAGTACGATAGTACAATCTAGGCCTGGATCATTTGAAGAATTCGTAAAGCATCAATTTTGGAAGGATGTTATGCATGAATAATATGACTCCATTATGAAAAATGATGTCTGGGAAGTGTTCTCGAGACCGAAGGACAAATCTGTTGTCACCTTGAAATGGCTCTATAAGATCAAGCATGGATTTGATGGAAGTGTTGAAAAGTACAAGGAAATATTTGTTGCCCGAGGCTTCTCTCAAAAGGAAGGCACATATTATGATGATATATTTGCACCTATGGCCCACTATACCACCATATGATCTATTATTTCCCTTGCTTCTATGCAAGGATAGAGTCTACATCAGATGGATGTGAAGACTGCTTTTTTTCATTGGATCTATAAAGGAAGAGGTGTATGTGGAGCAATATTTGGGGTTCGAAGTCCGAGACAAATATACCCATGTATGCAGGTTGAAGAAAGCCCTCTATGGGTTGAATCAAGCCCCCAGGGCTTGGTACGAGAGGATAGATAGCTACTTGATGAAGTTGGGATTCACTCGAAGTAATGATGATTTGAACCTTTATTTTAAGGTTGATAGAGAAAGGCCTCTCATTTTGGTTCTCTAAGTGGACGATCTCTTCCTAACAGGTGTTGAACCTATCATTCATCAATGTAAGAGGGATCTAGATTCTGAGTTTGAGATGAAAGACCTAGGACTGATGCACTACTTCCTAGGCTTGGAGGTTTGGTAGAGGACAGGCAAGATTTTCCTTTCTCAAGGAAAATATGTCGTGAAGCTGTTGTAGAGATTTGGTATGGTGGACTATAAATCTATGTCGACACTGATGGAACTAAAATTTAAGAAGTTGAGTGGAAACGTTGTTGGGCCTGTGCTAGAAAATCATATCGAGCATCAACAACTCATGGGGGCCCTGATGTTCTTAGTGAACTCCCGTTTGGACGTATGTTTTGCAGTGAAAAATTTGAGTCAACATATGGTTGATCCTCATCACATTCAATGGATTGGTGCCAAGAATATGTTGAGATATATTCGGGGCACAATCAACCATGGGTTGAGATACACTGTCGGGATTTTGAGACTCCATGGATATACTAATGCCGATTGGGCTGGCAGTGTGGTGGATCGCAAGAGCACATCTGGATGTTGCTTCACCTTGGGTTCTACTTCAATATCTTGGCAGAGAATGAAGAAGAAGTCGGTGGCTTTGAGCACTGTCGAGGCCAAATAAATTGCAGAGAGTATGGCCTGTTGTGAAACTGTTTGGTTGTGAAAGCTCTTCAATGATTTGTTTGGGCATGTGCTAGATACCACCGTTATCCTTTGTGATAACTAGAGTGGGATTCATCTTTCTGATAATCCTGTGTTCCACGATCGATCCAAGCATATTGATATCAGGTAAAACTTTATCCAAGATATGGTACAGCGAGGCACTGCAAGGCTCAATCATATAGGAACTGATGAGAGGGTCACGGATATTCTCACGAAGGCTCTGGGGAAGGTAAAGTTCCTAACCTTCCATGAGAAGCTTGGAATCGTGGAAAGACCCTATTCTAAGGGTCCTGATTGATTTGGACTATGAGCTTTGGGAGCTCCAGGGGGTTTGGGGATAACTTCTTGGAGCTATAAGCACATACGGGTTTAGGGTTGCTGAACCTTGTTGTTCTTCTGCCTCACCATTATTATATTGAGTTGGTTCACCTCTCTCTGATTTTTGCCCCACATGCATCCTACCCATGGAGTTCCAGACTTATGGGAAGTACCTCTCATTTGGCCAATGAGGTGGGAAATGTAGATAGAGACCAATATCAATACCGATGGACACATCAAATATTTCCGTACTCTCTATGTCTAGGATGGCACGTGTCCAACACCTTGATCTGGGATCAAGTATGGTGAGGTTTTTACCTCTAAATTGACTTCGGGTCAGTAAACTAACTTCAGGTTAGTAGGAGACTCTTTTGAGTCCAAGAGAGGTTTTTACCTCTAAGATTACTTCGAGTCAGCTATGTGTGATGTCTTTATGACTCACCTTTTCTATCTGAAATAAAGAGCCATCAAAGCAAGTTACGGCAGGATGACGCACGATGTTTGGTGAAAGTACATGATGGTACTGATGGATGGCACTTGTGGACAGATAGAGTTCTCCCTAGTTGAGAGGGAGTATTAAATTTGGGCAACTAGGTCCAAACTCCATGTGGCAGTGCTCATACGATGATGGTCATATTTTTTTTGGATTCCTCTTTCAGAGAGGTGCAATATTGATCTAAATATCATCTTGATCGGATGAGAAGAAAATTTATTTTGAATTTATTTTCCACATGTGCAAGGTCAGCCAGATTTGTAATGTAGGCTCACATGCCTAATAGATGTGTCACACACCCTCATTTATGGATATAAATTGGAGAGACTTGGAGTTCATTTCATCATCAACTCATATCACAATCTCTAATTGTGATCTGATTGGTTCGATAGCCTTTGGAGGCATTTTTTTCCCCTCACACATGTGGAGTGAAGCTGTTGATTTCTGCGGATATGTTTAGGGATTTCTGCTGCAGCGTTGAATATTTTTGACCATGGTCAACCCTTGGTCATTTGATCTACAAATTCTTCCAAAAATATGATTTTAGGAGGTCGTACAGCAGGGCACTAAAATCGAGGAATTCCTAGTTGTTTGACAGAAGCCATAATTTGCTGCATTGACCTTTTCTACACTGTCTTTGGGTTGAATAGTGTTGAATTTTGATGAGATGTCTTTGAGGGTTGTGGTTGTGACACATGAAGGAGTGGCTGATCGAGAAATACTTTGTTGGTTGAAGCATCCTATTGACTGTCGTAATGCAACAATATCTCATATCTTTGTTGGACAAAAGGAATTGTAAAACTGATCTATTTTATTGGTTTGTCTTCTGTTGATCTATTATTGTGTTCTATCAGCATTTTACTTTCATTTTTATGTGATTTCTATTGTGTATCGAGCCTAAGAAAGATTTAAGTAAAATTTCATCAAGCATAGAACATGATGGTTATCTAAATTTAATAATGCTTCCAAACTCCTCCCTCTTCCACTTCTTAATTTTTCCCATTGTATAGTTTAGTTTTTGTTGGAATTCATACATTGATAAATTGTTTATAAATTTTTCTTCTTCCCATCACCCTTTAGCCTTCGCCAAGAAGGAGGGTTAAGAGAGCCAAAAGCTTTCAAATCTTAATGGCATCAACTTGGAAATTATTTTGATGTTGATATCCAAAAAAATCGGTTAGTGAAGAATAGATGCTACAATGAAGGTATCCTTTCCATATAGCACCTCTAATATCAAAAATTGATCCAATATTAATGGAATTTGATGATGCCCTCATATTTGATTATTCCAAGTAAATATTCCATTTATTATTTTTACATCAATCATATGTAAGTCGCTTATAGCTTCCCTAAAATGGTATGCTTCAGCCTCTAGTATTTTAAGTCCTCCTTTCTCCTCCTCCATGGACTTAATAATATTGAAATTCCCCCTATTATCCACACTGTTTTATCAAGAAGGAATTGTAATATGCAAAGGTTTTGTAAAAACCCTATTTTTTTCTTAGCACTTGAGGCCCATAAACATTTGAAACAAATCCCTCCTCATTAATCTGATCAAGTGAAACTTTGTCATTAAAATATGAGGGATGAAAGAATGTCTTATATTGATATTTTCATCAGATTCCATAATATGGGTGTCCTCTAGCATTTCCTATCACATCCAAAGTGATAGATAGATTTCCTCCCCAAACTCTAGGGGTAATTTCAACAATCTTCTCACTATTGCATTTAGTTTCTTTCCGAATTTTATCCCTAAGAAGTTGTTGTTTATCTCTATAATTGGGGCCTCTAATATTCCTTGATATGATCTCCATGTCAACTTGTATTGATAAAAGGGAAATAAATTTGTGATTACTATGATTCATATATATTTGATTAAGGTTTCTCTCAATTCCTACAACCATTTATTATTGGTATTTCTACGTCTTTTTTATTCATCTTGGGGATTTTGGGAGGGTCTTTGAAAACATGCATGTGAATTCCCTGTTGGGGGGTTGAGGCATTAGAACCTGAAGGTTCCTTGGAGAAATAATGATTTTCCTTGAGAAGGGAATTATAAATAAGTTGGACTTGGGACTTTGGGGTTGAGATGTTTCCTTCCCATCCCAAGTCTTGACTATTTTAATCAAGTATGGAAAGTCTATATCCATCTCTTATAGAACCTCTTATTCTATTACTTATATGTTTTCATCCACAATTTACCTTGTTGATTCTCCCAACAACTTGGTTTCCTCATGGTCCTCTCGATTGGGTTGTGAGCATTGTCCTTCCACTCTTCTATATGTGCTTGTTTGCTCCTTAGATATATCCTTTGGATTTTTGGTTCTTCTTAGGACATGGAGTCAAATATATTTCGAGTGCTAGGTGTGGGATCAAGGATAACATTGTTATGATTCAATGATTTCTCCTCCTTGAGCCTACCTTAATGAAACCATCTTGGTCCTTTTGCTAGTCCTGATGTTGTTGGGGTTCCTATGTTTTGGCAGATTTGGCAACACCAAAAGATAAGACAACATCAAACCACTTTGGGGCCCTAGGATCTAGCCCTCCTGGACCCGGAGAGGGATCTCTCCAATCAGAGCAAAGAATGATATATCTTTGAAGCTCAAAAAGATGTTAGGCTAGTTATGAAGCACAAAGGGGGGTTTAAAATGATTTTGTTGGTTGGTTGTTGGGTTGAGTCATGAGATCACAGACTGGGAAAGTAATGGAAGAAAAGGAACAAAACAGTAGGATGTTTCAGCAAAGAGGATAGGTCAGGACAGTGCCATCCATTGGGCTATGGAGTCATGAAAGGAAATTACTTGCATCCACTAGCCAAGGCTTCCAAAGGGCAAGTCATCTATACTAAAGGATCTTCTTAGATAGATGATGGAATGGGACATTAAAAGAGAAGGTGAAAGAAAGAAAATGACCCGATTTCTGTCTATAGATCAGGTCAGAGTTCATTTAACTCCAGACCTGCTTGGACATACTCACAGGAAGCTCTCAAAGAGGGACAAAGGGGCTACTTATAGATCGGACCAGAGATCATTTAACTCCAGGTCAGCTTTAGCAACTCCAAGAGAAAGAACAAAGATAAATTTGACAAAGAAGCGTCCAAGCAGCAAACCCCCAAGTTCATACATCAGCCAGTAGGCAATAACATCCACTGCATTGGTTAAACCGCGTGAATTCACTCTTAGATAGCACACAAAGCAGAAAACATTGAAGGTAGGGAGAGCAGGCAACATAGGGCACCTAACAAGGGTGAATCCTATGTTATACTTCTGTTGCCTACCAGAAGAACATGAAACATCATGCAAATGAAATAAACAGAGTTAGAAAAACATCACCAATAGTAATAGACCAGGATCCTGTGAAATGTGCTTTGATTAATTGATGCAAAACCAATCATGTACAATAAGCTCAATGGCTAATACAATCCAGACTTTCTCCTCCCAGCCTATTACATACAACTACTCTGCTACTCTCTCCCAAGGCTGTTCTAACAGTCAACATGAATCCCTATAACTACAACGGCAGTAGCCGAACAACATCGACCCAACAACAACCTATTCATTATGTTCTCCGGGATTTCTTATAGGAGAATTGAGAGAAAGAGAGAACATCAGGAGTAGATACAAATTAAATGAATTTCATTAAGACAGAATGGTGGAGGATTTCCTACCCATGCTGCTTAATGGCTCTGCGGCCCTGTATGTACTCTGTAGGCTATTTGTACGCCTTTGTCAGGTCGAATTTGACCTCGGATATTTATTTTGGAGTCCTTTCTGGTGTTTGGAGCTCTGCGCTAGCCTTCCGGAATAAATGCACTGGTGGAAAGTCCGCAAGGTCTCCATGCCTCATAATGGTATCCCTGACAGTCTTTAAGAAGCTATTTGTCAGTGCAATTAACTGCTTCAGGGCTCGAGGCGGCATGGAAACTGCTGTAGGAAGGCGTACCTCTGGAAAAAACACTTCTGCTGTTAGGTAGCACAGTTATGACTTGCTGGCGCGCTCATTAGTCTTCAAGTTGAGCCTTAATCCTTTGAACACGTGATTAGCACTTTAAATTTCCAATTACAGGCTCAAGTCTCTCCAACCCGTCTCTGCTGTTTCATTTGGCCGCTAAATTGGCCTCTCTGTGACCCCTGCGCAATGAAATAACTTGTCACAAAAACCCAGGCGGTGGTGGAGACATGCTGCGGAGGCCGGAGGAGTGGGGGAGGAACAGTCGAGAGCAGGGGTAATAATGAAGAGAGGCGGAGAAAATGGTTATGAGTGTAAAATCCCAACGATTAAACGTTGCGCGAAGTACAAAGGAGAATACAGAAATGCAATGAAGCAGAGCCACGGATGTGGGACCCGGTCACGGTGGAGGGTGATTCATTTCAAACCTTCGGATTGACACAGAGATCGACGGTGGAGATACGGATCGGGAGATTGCAATCGGAGGGGACACAAAGGACGACACAAACAAACTTCCGATTGCGATTGGCGGAGACGAGCGATGACCGTCGGATCGAGGAGAGGATGGATGGATGGGATCAAATCGGGAGACGGCGTGGAAGGCTCGCGATTGCGATCGAAGGATGGGGCGCGATTGAGCACTGGCCGTTGGATCCAGGACACAGATCAACGGTTCACGTTCAATCGGAGGGAGAGCGCGATCGGGAATCGGGAGTCAGGACTTGCGATTACGATTGGAGGTCGGGGCGCGGTTGAGCGCTGACCGTTGATCTCGGGTCCAAATCAACGACGGGGAATGCAATTGGAGGATCGCAGCAGTCGGGAATCGGAGGGAAAGGCCTGCGATCAATCGGGGAATGATGCGATTAGCGCAGGACCGTTGGATCAGCGGGGAGATGGACGGTGGAGAAATGGATCGAGGGATTGCAATCAGGGCAATACCACTGTGAGGTGCGATTGCGATTGGAGGGGGGTTGCGATTAGCGCTACACCGTCGGATCTGAACAATAGATCGACGGTGTATAACATATCGCGGGGCTTAATTTATTAAACCGATCGCATCGGACTTTTTCAACGTAACCAAGGAATTGCACCCGCCCGACGCTCCGATTGCGATCAGCTCCCAAGGCTTAAGCGCTTGGTCTTGGGTGACGGACATATGTGGGGAAGTGGTTGGGGCTAGCAAAAAAGGGGCTAGGCCTTATAATAAGGTCGGGAAGTGGGTTTTTAGCCCCTTTTAATGTATTTCAAGGTTGGGGAAGGGGGAACGATAGAAGAATAATGGGGGAAAACAACCAACAAAGGGTAGGGGAAGAATTTAAAGGGAATTTTGGGGGAATTTGAAAGGTAAGAAGGGGAATAGAGGGGAGACAAAGTAGAGGCTAAGTGGGGGGGGGGAAATGAGAGGGAAAAAGAGGCCTTTGGGCATTTCTCCACAAACAGAGAGGCTTTATTATGGAAATCAGCAGAGGGAAATTTATCAAAGGACACCAGGCACAGAGAGGCTTCAAGGATGATGTGTTTTCAGAGGAAATGCATTCCTTGAAGGCTCAAAAAATTTTTTAGCCCCCCTATTTTCTTGTCAAAAATTTATAGGGGGGGCTAACAGTGGCTCCACATGGGGCTGGCTTCTTCTTGAAGGAGTCAAGAATCCAGAAAATGATCTTTGGTGTAGGCCAGATGCCTGCCGCTTGGCTCATCCCTTTCTTTCTTTAGATTAGCTGCCACAATACTATGAAGACAACATATCAGCAGTAAAATTCTCCCACAGAACTACCTACCCACACTATAGTCCTAACATTTTTCTTTTTGGGTGCATTTGGACTTGCAGACCCTTTTACATCATCAATTTTTACAAACAGGAAAAATAAACCTATTCTACTTCTACCCTTATTACTCCATGAGACCAGATTAGACTATCGGTCTCATATGTTTCTCTACCTACACTACTACCTGCTAGGATTAGACTGTCTAGCAGGTTTCTTCTTTACATTCCAAAAAATAAATTGAAAACAGTCAAGCCAGGATTAGACTGTCTGACTTGCTGGAATTTGTAGAAATTAAAATAACTAACTACATGCTCATGGATTGAGCTTTATTTCAGACTTCCTACCTACCCTACTCTACTTGGAAATCTCTGACGTTCTAAGTGATACAATAATGCCAATGCAACCAGTCAAGCAGTAACAAAAAAGGATATGAGTACTGACTACCTGTCGGAGATAACCACAGGGTGTTCTGCGTGTGGTTCTTCAAAACTATGATCACCATCAGTAGTGACCATTCCTGATGAGTTTGGCCCATGCTAAAAATCAATGTTGGTGTATTCGAGCAAATCAGGGCCTCCATGTACTCTGCCACATGATCAATGAACAGATGATGTGCGCTTTCTTCTTTCTGGTCTGCCATTACTGGCAGGATGTCTTCATCCTGGGCAACTTCGGTTATTTCATTTTCCACTGCGTCTTCAAAGTGGCTCTCGAGAGCCGGATCATCTTCTTCTTGTACTTCGAACAACAGCGGAATCTCTCCTCTTTTAGGGGGCGAGAGACTTTCCAAAAAGGCTCTCGGGTCTCTGAACTCGTATGATATCTCCTGTGAGTTCAAAATTTTGACCTCAGCTTCATACCTCTCCGCCAGCACTTCTAGAAAAACTTCCTTCAGCTCAGGTTGATCATTGAATCTTGAGCTGGAATGGAAAACCTTTGGAAGGTCTTCGCTTCTGAGTTTAGCGCATATCCGAGATTGCAACGAAACTCTTCAAGGGGACTAAACTTGGAGTCTTCCATTGGTGGGGATGATGTTGTGATGCGACTGGTCTCCCAGTGGAGTCACATGAAACCAAGATAATCAGTGGCCTGCTGATCACCAGTGGAGTCTTTTTATCATTCAGGAATTGTGGAGTCGCCAGGTGGATGATTTACAACTTACTGTCCACCACAGTGGTTTACCAAATCAAGGCTGATTGGTCTCGGTCCCCAGCGGAGTCACCATTATGTTGGGGTTCCTATGTTTTGGCGGATTTGGCAACACCAAAAGATAAGACAACATCAAACCACTTTGGGGCCCTAGGATCTAGCCCTCCTGGACCCGGAGAGGGATCTCTCCAATCAGAGAAAAGAATGATATATCTTTGAAGCTCAAAAAGATGTTAGGCTAGTTATGAAGCACAAAGGGGAGTTTAAAATGATTTGGTTGGTTGGTTGCTGGGTTGAGTCATGAGATCACAGACTGGGAAAGTAATGGAAGAAAAGGAACAAAACAGCAGGATGTTTCAGCAAAGAGGATAGGTCAGGACAGTGCCATCCATTGGGCTATGGAGTCATGAAAGGAAATTACTTGCATCCACTAGCCAAGGCTTCCAAAGGGCAAGTCATCTATACTAAAGGATATTCTTAGATAGATGATGGAATGGGACATTAAAAGAGAAGGTGAAAGAAAGAAAACGACCCGATTTCTGTCTATAGATCAGGTCAGAGGTCATTTAACTCCAAACCTGCTTGGACATACTCACAGGCAGCTCTCAAAGAGGGACAAAGGGGCTACTTATAGATCGGACCAGAGATCATTTAACTCCAGGTCAGCTTTAGCAACTCCAAGGGAAAGAACAAAGATAAATTTGACAAAGAAGCGTCCAAGAATCAAACCCCCAAGTTCATACATCAGCCAGTAGGCAATAACATCCGTTGCACTGGTTAAACCGTGTGAATTCACTCTTAGATAGCACACAAAGCAGAAAACATTGAAGGTAGGGAGAGCAGGAAACATAGGGAACCTAACAAGGGTGAATCCTATGTTATACTTCTGTTGCCTACCAGAAGAACATGAAACAACATGCAAATGAAATAAACAGAGTTAGAAAAACATCACCAATAGTAATAGACCAGGATCCTGTGAAATGTTCTTTGATTAATTGATACAAAACCAGTCATGTACAATAAGCTAAATGGCTAATACAATCCAGACTTTCTCCTCCCACCCTATTACATACAACTACTCTGCTACTCTCTCCCAAGACTATTCTAACAGTCAACATGAATCCCTCTAACTACAACGGCAGCAGCCGAACAACATCGACCCAACAACAACCTGTTCATTATGTTCTCGGGGATTTCTTATAGGAGAATTGAGAGAAAGAGAGAACAACAGGAGTAGATACAAATTAAATGAATTTCATTAAGATAGAATGGTGGAGGAGTTCCTGCCCATGCTGCTTAATGGCTTTGCGGCCCTGTATGTACTCTGTAGGGTATTTGGACGCCTTTGTCAGGTCGAATTTGACCTCGGATATTTCTTTTGGAGTCCTTTCTGGTGTTTGGAGCTCTGCGCTAGCCTTCCGGAATAAATGCACTGGTGGAAAGTCCGCAAGGTCTCCATGCCTCATAATGGTATCCCTGACAGTCTTTAAGAAGCTCTTTGTCAGTGAAATTAACTGCTTCAGGGCTCGAGGCGGCATGGAAACTGCTGTAGGAAGGCGTACCTCTGGAGAAAACACTTCTGCTGTTAGGTAGCGTAGTTATGACTTGCTGGCACGCTCATTAGTCTTCAAGCTGAGCCTTAGTCCTTTGAACACAGGATTAGCACTTTAGATTTCCAATTGCAGGCTCAAGTCCCTCCAACCCGTCTCTGCTGTTTCATTTGGCCACTAAATTGGCCTCTCTGTGACCCCTACGCAATGAAATAACTTGTCACAAAAACCTAGGCAGTGGTGGAGACATGCTGCGGAGGCCGGAGGAGTGGGGGAGGAACAGTCGAGAGCAGGGGTAATAATGAAGAGAGGCGGAGAAAATGGTTATGAGTGTAAAATCCCAACGATTAAACGCTGGGCGAAGTACAAAGGAGAATACGGAAATGCAATGAAGCGGAGCCACGGATGTGGGACCCGGTTACGGTGGAGGGTGATTCATTTCGAACCGTCAGATTGACACAGAGATCAACGGTGGAGATACGGATCGGGAGATCGCAATCGGAGGGGACACAAAGGACGACACAAACAAACTTCTGATTGCGATTGGCGGAGACGAGCGATGACCGTCGGATCGAGGAGAGGATGGATGGATGGGATCAAATCGAGAGACAGCGCGGAAGGCTCGCGATTGCGATCGGAGGACGGGGTGTGATTGAGCGTTGGCCGTCGGATCCGGGACACAGATCAACGGTTCACGTTCAATCGGAGGGAGAGCGCGATCGGGAATCGGGAGTCAGGACTTGCGATTGCTATTGGAGGTCGGGGCGCGATTGAGCGCTGACCGTTGATCTCGGGTCCACATCAACGGCGGGGAATGAAATCGGAGGATCGCAGCAATTGGGAATCGGAGGGAAAGGCCTACGATCAATCGGGGAATTATGCGATTAGCGCAGGACCGTTGGATTAGCGGGGAGATGGACGGTGGAGAAATGGATCGGGGGATTGCAATTGGGGCAATACCACTGTGAGGTGCGATTGCGATCGGACGGGGGTTGTGATTAGCGCTCCACCGTCGGATCTGAACAGCAGATCGATGACGTATAACATATCGCGGGGCTTAATGTATTAAACCGAGCGCATCGGACTTTTTCAACGTAACCAAGGAATTGCACCCGCCCGACGCTCCGATTGCGATCGGCTCCCAAGGCTTAAGCGCTTGGTCTTGGGTGACGGACATATGTGGGGAAGTGGTTGGGGCTACCGGAAAAGGGGCTAGGCCTTATAATAAGGTCGGGAAGTGGGTTTTTAGCCCCTTTTAATGTATTTCAAGGTTGGGGAAGGGGGAACGATAGAGGAATAATGGGGGAAAACAGCCAACAAAGGGTAGGGGAAGAATTTAAAGGGAATTTTGGGGGAATTTGAAAGGTAAGAAGGGGAATAGAGGGGAGACAAGGTAGAGGCTAAGTGGGGGGGGAAATGAGAGGGAAAAAGAGGCCTTTGGGAATTTCTCCACAAACAGAGAGGCTTTATTATGGAAATCAGCAGAGGGAAATTTATCAAAGGACACCAGGCACAAAGAGGCTTCAAGGATGATGTGTTTTCAGAGGAAATGCATTCCTTGAAGGCTCAAAAAACATTTTAGCCCCCGTATTTTCTTGTCAAAAATTTATAGGGGGGGCTAACAGTGGCTCCACATGGGGATGGCTTCTTCTTGAAGGAGTCAAGAATCCAGAAAATGATCTTTGGTGTAGGCCAGATGCCTGCCGCTTGGCTCATCCCTTTCTTTCTTTAGATCAGCTGCCACAATACTATGAAGACAACATATCAGCAGTAAAGTTCTCCCACAGAACTACCTACCCACACTATAGTCCTAACATTTTTCTTTTTGGGTGCATTTGGACTTGCAGACCCTTTTACATCATCAATTTTTACAAACAGGAAAAATAAACCTATTCTACTTCTACCCTTATTACTCCATGAGACCAGATTAGACTGTCGGTCTCACATGTTTCTCTACCTACACTACTACCTGCTAGGATTAGACTGTCTAGCAGGTTTCTTCTTTACATTCCAAAACAGAAATTGAAAACAGTCAAGCCAGGATTAGACTGTCTGACTTGCTGGACTTTGCAGAAAATAAAATAACTAACTACATGCTCATGGATTGAGCTTTATTTCAGACTTCCTACCTACCCTACTCTACTTGGAAATCTCTGACATTCTAAGTGATACAATAATGCCAATGCAGCCGGTCAAGCAGTAACAAAAAAGGATATGAGCACTGACTCCCTATCGGAGATAACCACAGGGTGTTCTGCGTGTGGTTCTTCAAAAATATGATCACCATCAGTAGTGACCATTCTTGATGAGCTTGGCCCGTGCTAAAAATCAATGCTAGTGTATTCGAGCAAATCAGGGCCTCCATGTACTCTGCCACATGATCAATGAACAGATGATGTGCGCTTTCTTCTTTCTGGTTTGCCATTACTGGCAAGCTGTCTTCATCCTGGGCAACTTCGGTTATTGCATTTTCCACTGCGATTTCAAAGTGGCTCTCGAGAGCCGGATCATCTTCTTCTTGTACTTCGAACAGCAGCGGAATCTCTTCTCTTTTAGGGGGCGGGAGACTTTCCAAAAATGCTCTCGGGTCTCTGAACTCGTATGATATCTCCTGTGAGTTCAAAAGTTCGAGCTCAGCTTCATACCTCTCCGCCAGCACTTCTAGAAAAACTTTCTTCAGCTCAGGTTGATCATTGAATCTTGAGCTGGAATGGAAAACCTTTAGAAGGTCTTCGCTTCTGAGTTTAGCCAGTATATCTGATATTCCGCAACGAAACTCTTCAAGGGGACTAAACTTGGAGTCTTCCATTGGTGGGGATGATGTTGTGATGCGACTGGTCTCCCAGTGGAGTCACGTGAAACCAAGATAATCAGTGGCCTGCTGATCACCAGTGGAGTATTTTTATCATTCAGGAATTGTGGAGTCACCAGGTGGATGATTTACAACTTACTGTCCACCACAGTGGTTTACCAAATCAAGGCTGATTGGTCTCGGTCCCCAACGGAGTCGCCATTATGCTGGGGTTCCTATGTTTTGGCGGATTTGGCAACACCAAAAGATAAGACATCATCAAACCACTTTGGGGCCCTAGGATCTAGCCCTCCTGGACCCGGAGATGGATCTCTCCAATCAGAGCAAAGAATGATATATCTTTGAAGCTCAAAAAGATGTTAGGCTAGTTATGAAGCACAAAGGGGGGTTTAAAATGATTTGGTTGGTTGGTTGCTGGGTTGAGTCATGAGATCACAGACTGGGAAAGTAATGGAAGAAAAGGAACAAAACAACAGGATGTTTCAGCAAAGAGGATAGGTCAGGATAGTGCCATCCATTGGGCTATGGAGTCATGAAAGGAAATTACTTGCATCCACTAGCCAAGGCTTCCAAAGGGCAAGTCATCTATACTAAAGGATCTTCTTAGATAGATGATGGAATGGGACATTAAAAGAGAAGGTGAAAGAAAGAAAACGACCCGATTTCTGTCTATAGATCAGGTCAGAGGTCATTTAACTCCAGACCTGCTTGGACATACTCACAGGCAGCTCTCAAAGAGGGACAAAGGGGCTACTTATAGATCGGACCAGAGATCATTTAACTCCAGGTCAGCTTTAGCAACTCCAAGGGAAAGAATAGAGATAAATTTGACAAAGAAGCGTCCAAGCAGCAAACCCCCAAGTTCATACATCAGCCAGCAGGCAATAACATCCGCTGCACTGGTTAAACCGCGTGAATTCACTCTTAGATAGCACACAAAGCAGAAAACATTAAAGGTAGGGAGAGCAGGAAACATAGGGCACCTAACAAGGGTGAATCCTATGTTATACTTTTGTTGCCTACCAGAAGAACATGAAACAGCATGAAAATGAAATAAACAGAGTTAGAAAAACATCACCAATAGTAATAGACCAGGATCCTGTGAAATGTGCTTTGATTAATTGATGCAAAACCAGTCATGTACAATAAGCTCAATGGCTAATACAATCCAGACTTTCTCCTCCCAGCGTATTACATACAACTACTCTGCTACTCTCTCCCAAGACTGTTCTAACAGTTAACATGAATCCCTCTAACTACAACGACAGCAGCCGAACAACATCGGCCCAGCAACAACCTGTTCATTATGTTCTCAGGGATTTCTTATAGGAGAATTGAGAGAAAGAGAGAACAGCAGGAGTAGAGACAAATTAAATGAATTTCATTAAGACATAATGGTGGAGGAGTTCCTGCCCATGCTGCTTAATGGCTCTGCGGCCCTGTATGTACTCTGTAGGCTATTTGGACGCCTTTGTCAGGTTGAATTTGACCTCGGATATTTCTTTTGGAGTCCTTTCTGGTGTTTGGAGCTCTGCGCTAGCCTTCCGGAATAAATGCACTGGTGGAAAGTCCGCAAGGTCTCCATGCCTCATAATGGTATCCCTGACAGTCTTTAAGAAGCTCTTTGTCAGTGCAATTAACTGCTTCAGGGCTCGAGGCGGAATGGAAACTGCTGTAGGAAGGCGTACCTCTGGAGAAAACACTTCTGCTGTTAGGTAGCGCAGTTATGACTTGCTGGCGCGCTCATTAGTCTTCAAGCTGAGCCTTAATCCTTTGAACACAGGATTAGCACTTTAAATTTCCAATTACAGGCTCAAGTCCCTCCAACCCGTCTCTGCTGTTTCATTTGGCCGCTAAATTGTCCTCTCTGTGACCCCTGCGCAATGAAATAACTTGTCACAAAAACCCAGGCGGTTGTGGAGACATGCTGCGGAGGCCGGAGGAGTGGGGGAGGAACAGTCGAGAGCAAGGGTAATAATGAAGAGAGGCGGAGAAAATGGTTATGAGTGTAAAAGCCCAACGATTAAACGCTGGGCGAAGTACAAAGGAGAATACAGAAATGCAATGAAGCGGAGCCACGGATGTGGGACCCGGTCATGGTGGAGGGTGATTAATTTCGAACCGTCGGATTGACACAGAGATCGACGGTGGAGATACAGATCGGGAGATCGTAATCGAAGGGGACACAAAGGACGAGACAAACAAGCTTCTGATTGCGATTGGCGGAGACGAGCGATGACCGTCGGATCGAGGAGAGGATGGATGGATGGGATCAAATCGGGAGACGGCGAGGAAGGCTTGCGATTGCGATCGGAGGACGGGGTGCGATTGATCGCTGGCCGTCGGATCCGGGACACAGATCAACGGTTCACATTCAATCGGAGGGAGAGCGCGATCGGGAATTGGGAGTCAGGACTTGCGATTGCGATTGGAGGTCGGGGCACGATTGAGCGCTGACCGTTGATCTCGGGTCCAGATCAATGGCGGGGAATGCAATCGGAGGATCGCAGCAGTCGGGAATCGGAGGGAAAGGCCTGCAATCAATCGGGGAATGATGCGATTAGCGCAGGACTGTTGGATCAGCGGGGAGATGGACGGTGGAGAAATGGATCGGGGGATTGCAATCGGGGCAATACCACTGTGAGGTGCGATTGCGATCGGACTGGTGTTGCGATTAGCGCTTCACCGTCGGATCTGAACAGCAGATCGACGACGTATAACATATCGCGGGGCTTAATGTATTAAACCGATCGCATCGGACTTTTTCAACGTAACCAAGGAATTGCACTTGCCCGACGCTCCAATTGCGATCGGCTCCCAAGGCTTAAGCGCTTGGTCTTGGGTGACGGACATATGTGGGAAAGTGGTTGGGGCTAGCGGAAAAGGGGCTAGGCCTTATAATAAGGTCGGGAAGTGGGTTTTTAGCCCCTTTTAATGTATTTCAAGGTTGGGAAAGGGGGAACGATAGAGGAATAATGGGGGAAAACAACCAACAAAGGGTAGGGGGAGAATTTAAAGGGAATTTTGGTGGAATTTGAAAGGTAAGAAGGGGAATAGAGGGGAGACAAAGTAGAGGCTAAGTGGGGGGGGAAATGAGAGGGAAAAAGAGGCCTTTGGGCATTTCTCCACAAACAAAGAGGCTTTATTATGGAAATCAGCAGAGGGAAATTTATCAAAGGACACCAGTCACAAAGAGGCTTCAAGCATGATGTGTTTTCAGAGGAAATGCATTCCTTGAAGGCTCAAAAAGCATTTTAGCCCCCCTATTTGCTTGTCAAAAATTTATAGGGGGGCTAACAGATGTCACAAGGGATCTCTAAGAGTTAGTGGGAAATATTGAAAGAGGTGGCCATACTCATGGAATTTCCTACACCTGAAAGGAATGTGTTCATATTCTATAGTTTTCTTCCAAACTAAATCTTGATAATCAATGTCAATAGAAGCCAAAATAGGATGAGATATGTCTAGATGCATATTGTAGCATAGGATGTGTATTGACCCCAATTTGTGGCTTCTAAAATTTTGATAAGCTGCACCAAGGAATTTCCTATTCATTCCAATGTTTCTTCTTCCTGGAACTCTGGGTAGAGAAACAACTTGTTCCACACCAAAGTTTCTTTTAATTCTTCTTTTTATGGGATAAATATTTTGATCTAGAATATGAGGAATAATCTTGTGAAGTTGTAGAAATACAAAATTCTCAAAGATCATATTCCTATCTGCCATGTTGGAAAATATCATTGTAAAACACCTTTTTTCTCCTTATTCTATATCTATTTGAATTTTGGGCTTCCACCTTCTTTATATACAGTAGTTCAAGGATTTTTTCGAAGGCAAAAGGTCAATAAATTTCCTATCATGGCGTAATATTGCAACAATATAATATGCTCTCCAATCTTCATTTTTATTTTTTTCCAAGGAAAAAATTCTTAATTATATTTATGAGTGATTAAAAAATTACATAGGTAGATGTGTTAAACATTCATATGGATTATAGAATGTAAGAGGTACATATCCTCTAATTAGAAAAACAAAAAACTTAGAATTCTCCTTTTATCTCCATATCCAAATTGTCTGTTTATCATTATATATAATAAGAAACTTGCTATGTTTCATCCAAAAAAAGGAATTTTTTTTTATCTCCCCTTGTAATGATCACATCAAAAATCAATGTTTATAAACAACAAAATCAAAGTAAAAACAACTAGATTAATTCAAATTCTAGTCATTTTGAAGGGTTGAGAATATATTCTTGCAACTATCCCTCCTCTTTTTTAGATACGTTGCATGAGCCTCTATCCCTATCCAATCTAACTTTGGAGAGTGAATCTACATCCATGTTCTTATGCTCGCACACATGATCAAAGGGATCTTAATGAATGTGTCCCTTAGTTGACATACCTTTTGAAATAGTGGTAAAAGAGAATAATTTGTTAACTATGTTTCTTCCAACATCCACTTTATAATTGTTTGAGAGTCCCCACATATGTGTAGATTGATGATCCCTTATTCCCTTGCCAATTGTAGGATAAATTTTAGAGCAAAAAGTTCCAAAAAATTGTTTGTAGCTAGGCCAATGTTTGTAGATATGAAGAAGGAAGTGTTGCAGTTTAAATTTATAATTCCTCTAGCTCCTCCTTTAGAGGGAGAGCCTTGAGCTAGACTATAAAAAAGAAGCTCAAGGTTATCAATTTTAATAGCAAATTCTTGTGGCTTTTGATGTTCTTTTTCCTTTGAATCTTATTGAGAGGCCTTAGCTAGAGTTAAAACATTGATGGTTGCTTTGGTAGAAATCAGAGTTTTATCTTCAAAAACTGCATTGTCTCTTTCTAACAAGATTCCCCAAACCACCAAAAGTGGAAGTGCTTTATGCTTTTGACTTTTTATAGTTTGTAGCCATCTTTGAGGTTTTCTTCTATAGAGTTAGCTTCCCAAAGGAATTGTTGGATTTCCATTTGGTTTATTTATCTCCATACCTTTTTGGTGAAAGAGCATTGGATGAATAAATCGTTTAGAGATACTGACTTGGCCCTACACAAAGCACAATAACATATCCCATGAAAATATCATCTTATAAAAATTGTCCTAAGTTGGAGCTTTATTTTTGAGGAGTAACCACATGAATCATTTATGTTTTGGAGGGTAGTTTAATTTCCAGATCTTATTCCCCCACCAAGGATGGTCAGAAAAGAGAATTTGATGTAGCAAGGGTCTGGTACCCAATTTTTGGAGCATACACTCCACTTGGACTTAAGGTCTAGATGAGACTATATTTAGAATAAGAGATGAAGACATTTGAAAATTTTAAACCCTGAATATATAAGACCATTCTTCTACATTCTCTCCCTCAAGTTGCAAGTTCTCTACATAAATACATTCCTATTGACCTGAGCAATTAGTAGTAATTTCTATCTAAGTGTACCATCCTTATTCATTTAATATGGGAATGAGAGGATCTAGGATCTTATGCTAGTGTTAACTACATATCTATCGGTCTCTACCAATTTGGATTTGTGTTTCATTTCCAAACTTCTAGCAAAGGAAGTCACTAATTAAAGGGAATGTTGTGATGATTTATTTCTATAATGTGGAGCCATTTTTTGTGAATTTTTATGGGGTTCTAATCCAAAAAAAATATGGGAAGGGGAATAACCCACTTCTACTGGGTAATGTGTTCCCATAGACCCACCTGGGTAATGTGTGCCCATAGACCCACCCCCTAAATTATCTTCCACATTCATTTTGTAGCGAGAGCTTGGAAAACCAGGTGAGATTTTTTAAGCCCCGCCCTCCTTGGGCTTTACGATTGCCTATGGACTTCCACGGAGTGAGAGAAAAGGTTGTTTTTCCTCTCTTCCTACCCTAAGAAATATTCTAATTATCTAATTTATTTTTTGGAATATATTGAGAGGGATCCAAATTAATAAACTCTAGAATAATAGGATGAATTCCAAGAATTATTTACACAAAACTAGTCTCCCTACCCTAGATAGCCATTTGTTACACTAGATACAGACTCTTTTACCAGGAGGCCTTTTCCAGGAGCCATCTCTAGTATTAGTTTTGATAATTTATGGGTTTGAAAGTGAAGCCCAAGAATTTGAAGCTTGATCCCAACAATATTACATAGGTAACGAAGAGGTCCTCCATAATATATTTCTCCTTATATGATATCCTCCATCCAAAAATGGATGATTTCATAATTTATTGTCATTCATGTAGCTTCCGAAAACATATTGAGCAGATCTTTTAAGGCATGGAGATGGGATGTATTCCCCTTGGAGAAGATCATAATGTCATATACATATAATATATGTGAGAGGATACAACTTTTAGAGATAAAAAATCCCTTTGAAACCTCCTCTTATTTTGGCATCAAATATCAATCTCATGAGGCATTCTCTGACTAAGAGAAATAAAAGGGGAGAAATAGGGAAACCTTTTTTGAGACCTATTTCTCCATGGAAGAAAGAGGCAGTTTCTTTATTATAAAAAGGAAAAAAGAGGCTAAGTTGATCTAGTTCATAACCCAAGTGACAAACAAATGGCAGACTCCTAAATGACTTACTTGGATAGGAGCATCATAAACATCATTTGGAGGCCAAGGAGGAGGGGAAAATACATAAAACTAATCCTTCTTGATCCAGTTCTCCTATTTGATTTCCCTATGGGGTATTTCTTTCTCAAGTGGCCATGTGTGAGGAATATTACACACTTATAAGGGACCCCCTCATATTCTAAACCAGGTTGGTGCTTCAAAGACCTTGAGCTAATATAAATTGATGCTAATAATCCTTTAGTGATCAAGGATTATGGAATCAACTAGAATGTGAGTCAAGAACGTGATATGGAATCGAATAGGAATAATATCATGCTTCTCTGATTAGGTGTCTAAGTCTATTGTCCTAGGTTTCAGGTATAAATCCCGAGAGCACCAATGTCACTTGTATTTTAGTAATTTTTAACTTCCTCTTCTGAGTTTTCCAACCATCTCATCCATCCTTTATCTAATATCATGCATTGTAGGGAATAACTAAGTGAATGCTAAAAAACATTCTTTGACCACTTCCTAATAACTTCCATTGGCATTTTTATACTTGAGAATCAACCAATTGTTGTTTCCTTCTCCATTTTGTGAATCTCATTATACTACATGTCCTTACCAAGTACCAAAAAAGGCTCTTTTGCCTTTATTTTAATGCTCTTTAGCCCTTATTCTCGATGTAATCTTAGAGAATGAAACAAAGGATGAACTTCTTAACATTATTTTAAGTTTTGAATAAATAGATAATTAAGATTACAATACAACCAAGGACACCTTAATCCTTGTAGTCTCAAGATTAATCCTTGTAGTATTCCTCTTAGTCATGATCCTTTAAGGATGCTCTAAATCTAGGGCTCTTGCAACAAACTCCTAAAGATCTCTCACGACCAACCTTCATTGTAGAAAAAGCAGAAGATATTCCAAATCTAGAGGGGGAGGAATCCCAACTTGAAATTTCTTGCTTTTCCTATGAGTGAAATGCCATAATTTTCCATTTTAATGTTGAAAAATGCAGCACGAAATTCCCAATTTTATATTGGCTTGATTAAATTAAGAAAAATCGAATTTCCACATCAACAGACAACTTGGATGATGTTAAATTATGTGACATAACTTGTTTCACCCAGTTTAATTCATAAATTCAAGTTGGAGGAGTTAGAGTTCAGGTAAGCATGTGTGATTGCTAATTTGTAGCAATCAAGGTCAGTTATCTAAGGTTTTTTTCACTTAAATTAGTTCCAAATGTTAGAGGAACTAGTGGTGGGTTAAGTTGTACAGTGGGACTTTAGTCAAACTTAGTGATCATCCACTTAACTGATCAATAAACCTAAAATAGCTAGTTCATGTAGATAATTCGAGTTCCCCGGGCTTGATGGTGATTCCAACATAGTGTAGTACCACTTGTATACTAGTCTTGAGTGTACAAGTCTTGCATGCAATCAGATGATCAACCTAAGGAATTGCGCAATTCAATTTGAGGAATTTCCTAAATAATAGGGGCCTAATTCCTCAAGGTACAATTCAAGGAAATATGAGCTCAAGCTACGGAAAAAATTGACTAAGTCTGGGTCAGAGGCCTTCAGTGAGCAGAGAGATAGATTGTGTACTTGCAGGGTGATTTTAGTTGAGAAAAGAAATTGTAATACACCTGTATTCATTTGATTAATGCAAGATCCATTAGGGTTTTTAGCAGACTGATTTCCCCAGATAAAAATTCTTGTTGCATGTGTATGATTTCTCATTGCATGTATAAAATTTTTGGTACCTACCCACTAAGGCATTCCCTCGTTTGAATTGCTTTCTGTCCCGCTACTGAACTGCATAATCAAACTTACACTAAGGTCTCCAAATTGTGAAATAATGTCCACAGGGAAGTAGTGTAGGTTTTTTTCTTGTGATTTTGATTAAAATTTCATGAGCGGTTGCAAATATACAACATAATTTCTACATGGTATCAAAGTTGGATTCACATTAGAGCATAAATTTGAAGTTGTTTCTCAGAGGTTCGAATTTGGAGATCAGTGTTGTAGGTTTATTCATAACTGAGAAGATGGATTTCATGATGGACTAAGGCTAGAGTATGCCTTTGAAGGAACCTCTAATTTTTCTGCATTGAAGGATCACATGGAGGTGGTATTGGATATAATGGTTTGCTAGAATACATCAATTCATATGTTGCACATAGACCTGAATCTAATGCCCAAAATTATGCCCAGTGGAAGAAATATGTAGCCAAGGTGAGGATAATTATATTGGAGGGAGTATGGGATCAAATTATCTCAAATCTCCATGGAAAAGAAACTTTTTTCATGATGTGGAAAGAACTGAAAGAATTGTTTGAGAATAATAGTAACCACAGGAAGCTAACATTCAAGGATAAACTTTGAAGTATCAAGATGCAGAAGAATGACAAAATTCCATAGTATCAAATCAAGTTTACACATTGTCGTGATGAACTTGGTGGGGTCGGTGTTAATGTCCCTGAAGAAGACTCCATAAGCCTAGCCCTTATGGGCTTTCCCAAGAGCTGGCACGACTATCAATATTCCATGAATGGGCGGGAGAAAATACCGAGTTGGGAGCGCTTATGGTATGATTTCGTACAAGAGGAAATAAGGTGGAATAATAGAGACGGGACTTCAACCAAGGGCGAGGATGAAGAAAAAATTGCATTGGATGGAAAGGAAAAGAAAGGAAAAGGGAATAAATCCCAATCCAAACCAAAATCTAGTTAAGGGGGAAAGAAGAAATATTTGTAAAAAATTAAATGCTTCCATTATGATGAATTCAAGCACTATGTCACTAAGTGTCCACACAATAATACAAGCAATAATACCTTAGGAGGTGTAGCAGGTGAAGCTTTATCTTCATAGTTCAATCTTGACTTTACCCTCATTGCATGCATGGCCAAAACAATGATGGGGAGCATGATGTACTTGGACTCAGATGCATCGTTCCACATGATGGGGAATATATATTTTCCAGTGATTTGGAGGAGAATTTATTTCATATGCACATTGAGATGGGGGATGAAGAAAGGTACAATGCGAACGAGATTGGTGCAATCACATTTCAGAGGGAGACGTGCTCCCCCTCAGGCTCAAGGATGTCATGTTTGTTCTGGGCCTAAAGAAAAATCTCATCTCTATTGCAGTTTTAGAAGATCGTGGTTATGATGTGATCTTAGACAAAGGAAAGGCATTCTTGAGATACATAAACACAGGACAGGTGAAGCAGATCGAGGTTCGTGTGAAGAAGTTGTACAAGCTAGATGTGGAAGATTGTGTTGCATTAAGCACACAAGCGAAGAAGGTGAAAATTTGTGATGTCAGTGAAATTTGGAATAGAATACTTCGCCATTTTCATCATGGTGCTTTGAAGATCATGTAGTAGATTATCACATCTCTCTCCAAAGGATCACTTGAGCAGCATGATGTATGCAAAGGATGTACTTTGGGGAAGTACACAAAATCCACTTTCCGTGATCCTGACAGCAAGGTGTATGTAGTCCTAGAAAGGATCCACTTTAATGTCTGTGGACCTTTCTCGACAGCCTCAACTTCCAGGAAAAAATATTTTGTCACTTTTATTGATGAATTTTCACGGAAGTGTTGGATCTTCTTCATGCGGAAGAAAGATGAGACATTCTCAAGTTCATAGAATTCAAGGCACTCGTTGAGAAAGAAACTGACAAGAAGGTGAAGTCTCTCAGGAAATAATGGAGGTGAGTACGTGTCGAATGAGTTTAAAAATATGTGTGCAAAAGAAGGCATTCAACGAGAGTTGACAACACCCCACAACAGAATGGGGTGGCTGAGAGAAATAATCGTAGCATTGTGAGAGCAGCGAGGGAGATGTTGCATGAACAAGGCCTACTTATGCACTTGTGGGTCAAATAATGCAACAAAACAGTCTATTTGTAGAACCAGAGTCCGCATCTAATTCTGGGCATGATTACACTAGATGAGGCTTTCTTGGGAAGGAAGCCGAATGTATGGAACTTAAGGATTTTTAGAGCCTCTGTCTACTGCAATGTCTCTAAAGATGCAAGGAAGAATCTAGAGTTTACAACAAAGATGAGGGTATTTTTGGGTTACACAGAAACTCCCCACAAATACCATGTGTAATTTCCATCCCTCAGAATGAAAATGGTGCGAAGGGATGTAAAATTTGATGAGGAGAAAGCGGTGTGGTGCTCTCTTGAGAGGTAACTTCAAATCCCACCAAAAGATGAGCTTTTAGCTCCGAAGGAGGAGCTTTAGGAAGTTGTGGAGAAGACACAAATTGAGGAGCAAAGAGTGGAGATAGCCACTCAAGAAGAACCATCCAGAGAAGGCAGGAAAAGAACCAGGGAAGCTGAGACACTTATGCAGGATGCAAGGGAGAATGTGGGTTTTCCGTCAAATCAATGTAGGAAAAGAAGGTCACCATATCGGTACACTATATACATCGTTTTAATGACTGATCTTGTAGATACTAAGCCATCCTATTTCGAGGAAGCAATAGAGAAACCTACATGGGTTGATGCAATAGTGGAGGAGTACGAATCCATTGTAAAGAAAAATGTTTGGGAAATGGTCCCAAGACTAGCAAATAAATCGGTTGTGGGTTCAAGATGGAACTTCAAGGTAAAGCATGCAACAGACAGAATCATAGAAGAGTACAAGGCCATATTTGTGGCCAAGGGGTACTCTCAAGTTGAGCGGATTGAATATGAGGAGACCTTTTCTCTTGTAGCAAGGTACTCATCCATCAAATCAATTCTTTCTACGGTTGCACATATGGGTGGAAGATCCACCAGATGGTTGTGAAAACAATATTCCTCAATGGATTTGTTGAGGAGGAGGTGTATATTGAGCAACCAGAAGGCTTCGAGACTTTTGTTTGATTCTCTTATCTGCATACTCAAGCGAGCATTGTAAGGTCTCAATCAAGCACCTCGTGCTTGGTACACCATGATTGATAGCTATCTCATCAGTTTGGGCTTCGCCAAAAGTGAAGCAGATGCAAACCTCTATCATATTTTGGTAGAAGGCAATTTTTTTATTACTATCTTATATGTTGATGACTTGATTTTAAATAGTGATGAGCAGTTGATCAGATCTTGCAAGGAGGACCTTGCAAGAGAGTTTTAAATGAAGGACATGGGTCTCATGCACTACTTCCTCGGATTGGAAGTGTGGAAAGGAGATACGAAATTGTGTGTCTCTCAAGGAAAGTGTGCCAATGTTATACTTCATAGGTTCCTCATGGACATTGAAAACCCATGGAGACACCTCCAATGACCAACTGGAGGAAAGAGTATGCCACTTCAGGTGAGGAAGTGGATGCTACTATTTACCAAAATTTGGTGGGTTCACTAATGTATCTCGTGAACACATGACCAGATATGTTTTATGTAGTCAAACAGTTGAGCCAAGCCATGGTTCAATCAACCAAATTATTTTGGAGGGCATCTAATCATGTTCTACGGTACCTCAGAGGCACTACCCAGTTTGGAATATGGTACAGACAGATAGAGGGAGTGAAGTTGTGTGGCTTCATAGATGCAAATTGGCAGGGGAGTCCATCATACCGAAAGAGTACATCAGGTGGAATTTTCATTTTTGGGTCCACAACGATTTCTTGGTACAACAAGAAGCAAATATATGTGGTAGTCAACTTGAAAGAAGTAGAATACATGGTTTCCATTCAAGCAACATGTGAGGCGATTTGGATGAGAAAGATACTTGTTAGATTGTTTTGTTAGATGATGGATCCAACTGTGATCTACTGTGATAAAAAACAGTTGCATCAATATCTCCGAGTATCATGTTTTTCATGATCAATCCAAGCATATAGATATCTGGTACCACCATTTACGGGACTATGTGCAGATGCATATATTGTCGTTGTAGTACATTCTAACATAGGAATAAGATGTCGAAATTTTGACAAAGGCCTTGTCAAGAGGGAAGTTTTAGTTCCATAGGTGCAGGAAAGGGGTAGTTGATAATCCCTTTATTTCCGAGAGTGAGTGTTGAAAAATGCAACAAGAAAGTCTCAATCTGATTTTGCCTTGATTAAATTGAGAAAATTCAAATTTCCACATCAACAAACAACTTGGATGATGTTAAATTGTGTGACATGACTTATGTCACCCAGTTTACTTATTAAATTTGAGTTGGAGGAGTTAGAGTTTAAGTAAGCATGTGTGATTGCTAATTTGTAGCAATCAAGGTCAGTTATCTAAGATTGTTTTCGGTTAAACTAGTTCGAACTATGGGGAGGAACTAGTGGAGGGTCAAGTTGTACAGTGAGACTTCAGTCAAACTCAGTGATCATCCATTTAACTGATCAATCAACCCAACATAGCTAGTGCATGCAGAGAATTCAAGTTCACTAGGCTTGGTGGAGATTCCAATGCAGTGTAACATTAGTTGTAGACTAGTATTGAGTGTACAAGTGTTGCATGCAGTCATATGATCAGCCTAAGGAATTGTGTAATTAAATTTGAGGAATTTCCTAAATAATAGGGGCATAATTCCTTAAGGTAAAACACAAGGAAATCAGAGCTCAAGCCAAGGAAGAAATTGACTAAGTCTGGGTTAGAGGCTTTCAGTGAGAAGTGAGGTTGATTATGCACTTGCAGGTTGAGCATAGTTTAGCAAAGAAATTGTAATACATCTCTATTCATTTTATTAATGAAAGAGGCATTCTGGATTTAGTAGATTACTTTTCCAATCAAAAATACTTGTTGCATGTGTGTGATTTCTTATTTCATGTCTAAATTTTTTGTTCTAAATTGTGAAATAATGTATGTAGAGCAGTAATGTAGCTTTGTGTCTTGTGATTTTGATTAAAACTTCATGAGAAGTTGCAAATATATAACATGATTTATACATTTAATGGGTTATGGCTATCAACATCTATGCTCCAAGAAACCGGGAGGAACATCAACGATTTTTTGATCAAGTACCCTAGTTTTGGGGTTTCTATGGGCTCTCCTTTTAGCCATGGTTTCCCGAATTCAACATTTTATCCATGACAGATCTAACCACTCCAGTTTGGGTAAGACTTCTAAATATTCCCATTCATTTTTTAACTTCAAATATATTAGCTTTTGTAGTAAACTCTCTAGGTTGTTTTATTAAGATTTATACAAATAGGATTGGGAGGGGTATTGTAACCTTTGCACACATTTGTGTTGAAATAGATATAAGAAAAGGGATACTTGATATGATCCTCATTAATTGGAATGGCCGAACCTTTTCACATATGGTGGATTACAAAAATAGCTTTTCTCTTTAGGTCCTGTCAATGGTGAGGCCATATCTAGAATGCTTTCCCTTCTTCTTAAGGGAATTCTTAACCCCCTAATGCCAAGAAAAATAATCAAGGATGGAAAGACTCAAAATATCCAAAACGATCTAAGAATTCCTTAGCTCACAAGAAATATAACATGTAGTTCCGGTCTCAGCTCAACACCACACAACACCATCCCATCCCAAAAACTCTAGGGTTCCTCCTCCTCCTCCTCCTTCATCTCCCCACTCTCATATGAATCCATTGAATGTATAAGAAAAAGATACAACCATAATCCTAGCTTCATCGGCGAGAAATCACAAACAGATAGACATTAAATCCATTGAGAACTGCAATAATATACATAAAATTTATTTTATTGCAACATTGTCAATATCTTCTATTCTTTAAAATCACTAGAATCTCATAATTTCAGATTCTCAAAATATACTACTCTATGTTAAACTCCACTTAACCTAACTAATTAACCTTTATAAATAATACCAATATACCATTGTCACTCGAGTTGACATTACCTTGTAAATAATACTCACTCCAATTGATATTACTTTTTTGTTTTGGAAATTACATTTTTTTTTTTGGAACAATACCACCCTTTATGTTTTGGTTAAATTTGGGACTTAAGTTCCCTCCAAATCGCCCTATCCCAGTAAAATAATTTATTATATCCACATCATTTGAACTTAATTTAAGATTAATAAATTTTCACCTATGAAACATGTCCCTGTAGTATTATCATATCTTAGTAAAACAATGTATTTGTTTCCATATCATTTGAACTTAATTTAAAATTAATAACTTGTCGCTTATGAAACATGTCCCAGTAATTCATAATACTATGAATCCCACCCAAAACAAATAATTCTATGACTCCCACCAAAAAAAATAATATTAGTTAATGAATTGATGTTATGTCTCACTAAAGAGATAGCCTTGGAACCTTCCATCATAGATTTCTAGAGGAATAAGATGTGGGGGGAGTATGTCTATTGATAGATAGAATTTTTGTGGGGTTAGCTAATCCCTTGCAATTCAAGGAAATAAGCTTCATTTGGGGGCAAATGAAGGGTCATATTCTCTAAGGGCCCGTAATGTGGGTTTCTACTTACTTAATTTGATTTCAAAGTGTGCCTATTTCTAAAAAATTGCTAGGGAATATTTCTTACCCTTTCTTGAGGATTCACAAGCCACTCTAAGGGAAGAACTCAACCCTCCTCGTGGCTCCAGGAGGAAGAAATTTGAGGAGCCAAAGGAGAGGTAATGATGGGGATGAGACAAAGAGTGTACTTGAACCTAGGGGATTGAACAGGGGGATTGGGAAGGGGTTAAAAACTAGTGCATGAGAGGACAACAATAAAGGCAATAGGAATAGAAGAGGGGATGAAGGGAGAAGTATAGGAGGAGGAGAATAGGGGAGATGAAATAGTGAGGACGAGATTTGAAAGTTTGGTTAGGGAAAAATTGTTTTCATGAGGAGAAGATGAGTACAATATAGGAAAGAAATCCAAAAACAATCCATAAGCAGTAGTTGTAGGAACCTATAGATCAAATGGCATGTATTTGGAGGGTTATCCCTCCTTAGAAGATGGAGAGTGGAGTTCTATTCATGAACCAAATTTTAGAGGGGGGAAGATGGATTTTGAGGAGACATCTAGTGAATATGAAGCCTTGTCGAGTTGTGCCGAGCCTAGAGGACTTAGTTGGGAAGGAGAATCCTAAGCATCATTTGGAGGGGAGGGAGGAGGAGAAACCACATACAATGAATCCTTCCTGATCCAAATCTCCTCTTTGATTTCCCTATCGGGCAATCCTTGCTGAGGTGGCCATGTGTGTGGCATCTTCCACACTTATAAGGGAAACCCTCAAAGTCTAAACTATGTTGGTGCTTTAAAGACCTTGAGCCAATAGAAGATCAGACTGATAACCCTTTAATGAGGTTCAGGCCAACCAAAATGCAAGCCATACCCAAGTTTCATGTTTGTTGGAAAGAGTATTCTACTTCATTAAAAAAATATATGGTGTTTCTAATTTCCTTAAAACATCTTTTGACCAAAAGATCAAAGGGGGACTCGAGATCTGGTCTCGAATAGGCAAGAGAGCCCGCTTCTCTAATTGGGTGTTGAAGTCTATTATCTAGGTTTTCAGGTATAAAGCTTGTGATTCCCAAAACCACTTGTCTTTCAAAAAATTTCAGTGTCCTCTTCTGAGTTTTCCAACCAACCCGTCCATCCTTTATCTAATATCATGCATTTTGGGGCATAACCAAGAGAATGCTAAAAAAAATCTTTGACCACTTCCTGAGAGCTACCATTGACATTTGTCTACTTAAGAATCAACCAAAATTTGCCACCTTCTCCATTTTGTGAATCTCATTCAGCTACATGTCCTTACCAAGTACCAACGAGGGCTCTTTAGCCTTTATTTTAATGCTCTTTATCCCATATTCCCAATTTAACCTTAGGGAACACAACAAAGGATCAAATTCTCAACATTATTTTAAGTTTTAAATAAATAAATCGTTAAGATTATGGTATAACTAAGGACGCCGTAATCCTCCTAGTCTCAAGATTGAAAGGAGGAGTCAAAGGCTAGGGTGAAACCTCTTCCTCTCAATCGTGATACTTTAAGGATGCTTTGAAGCAAGGGCTCTTGCATATTACTCCCAAATATCTCTTAGTGCTAACCTTCATTGTAGAAAAACAGAAGATATTCAAAATCTAGAGGTGGAAGACTTTTAATCTGAACTTTCTTGCTTTTCCTATGAGTGAATTGCCATAATTTATCATTTTAATGGGCTATGGCCATCAACATCAATGCTCCGAGAATCGGTGCATTAAACCTGGACCCCAAATACAAATCTATATTTATGTTCGAATGGCTTCTTTGTGGTTTATTTTAGAATTGAGAGGATCGTCAACGTGTTTTTGATCAAGTACCCTTGTTTTTGGGCGCTTTGAGCTCTCCTTTTAGTCATGGTTTCTTGAATTCAACCCTTTATCCATGAAAAATTTTGCCACTCCAGTATGGGTAAGAATTCCTAATATGCCCATTCATTTGTTTACTTTAGATATCTCAACTTTTGTAGGAAACTTTCTAGGTTGTTTTATTCAGATAGATATAAACAAGCTTGGGAGGGGTATTGTAACCTTTGCACACATTTGTGTTGAAACATATATAAGAAAAGGGCTACTTGGTAGGATTCTCATAAATTCGAATGGCCTAACCTTTTCGCAGTTTGTGGATTATGAAAACACATCTTTTCATTGTAGGTCTTGTCAACAACCAGGTCATCTCCATAATGCTCTCCCTTCTTCTCAAGGGAATTCTCACCCCCCTAATGCTAAGAAAAATAATCGAGGATGGAAAGACCCAAAATATCCAAAAGGAACTAATAATTCCTTAGCTCACAAGCAAGATAACATGCAACAACAAAAAACATCTGCAACCAAATCTAGGCTTCTAGCCTCAACTTGGCCCCTTACAACACCATCTCATCCCACAAACTATGTGGTCCCTCCTCTTCCTCCGTCATCTCCCCACTCTCCACTGAATCCATCGAATAGAGAAGAAAGAGATACAACCGTGATCTTGGCTTCATCCATGAGTTGGCAAAAACATCTTCATGAATGCGATCACTCATACAATGATAAGGAAGCAACCACTCTTGCAAGCCCTCTAGAAATGGAAATGCCTCAAGGAAATGTAGCCATTGTCCCCATGTCATCTGCTCCCAACAACTTTTCGAGATGGGTTGACGTTCACAAGAAAAACAGAAGAAAATACCTTAAAAAAAACCTATGGTCATTTTTGGCCTCAAAGACAAGAATTTCAATCTATGTATTTTGTATTTTCAATCTTTAGTTAACTTGTCTTCTTATTTTGGATTTAGTTCAGATTTCTTTAATAATCCGCCAATCTAAACTCCTCAATTTTTTTAGATAATCTCCTATTCAAAAAATAATATAATTTTTAGTTTTAAAAAATAAAAAAACAATTGAAAAACAAACCAACATAAAAACCTGTTAAGAATTATAATAATATGCATAAAATTTATATTATTGAAACATTGTTAATATCTTTCTTTCCAATCACTACAATCTCATAATTTTAAATTCTCAAAATATACTAGGCGTTTATTAATAATACCGGTTTACCACTTCCACTCGAGTTGACATTACCTTGTAAATAACTGTCACTCCAATATACTACTCTATGTTAAACACTACTTAACCTAACTAGTTAACCTTTATAAATAATAAATAATACCAGTTTACCATGGTCACTCGAGTTGACATTACCTTGTAAATAGTACTCACTCCAAGTGTTAGTTTTTTGCTTTGGACATCGCGTTTATTTTTTGGATTAGAACAATACCACCCTTTATGTTTTGGTTAAAGTTGATAATTAAGTTCCCTCCCAATCCCCTTATCCTATTAAAACAATTTATTAGTATCCACATCATTTGAACTTCATTTAAAATTAATAAATTGTCACTTACAAAACATGTTTATGTAATTTATAATATTATGACTTTCAATTAAAAATAATAATAATACAATTTAAATGAGTTTAATGATTAAGTTTATATGTTTCTTTTTAAAAGATCACAAATTTAAAATTAAAAAGATAAGTATGTATGTTAATAATAATAATAATATTATCTCTCATATATATATATGGTAATGAGTTTTTTTCTTTTAATATATTAACAAAAAAATCTTATACACTAATTTGGTGTCTTGTTTCACTGTTACTTTAAAATTAAATATTATTATTATTATAACTCCATATATATAAGTTAATGAGTTTTTTTTTTTAATATATTAACAAAAAGTTTCATATACCAATTTGATATATTTGACTGTGACTTTAAAATTAGATGATAATAATAATAATATTATTATGACTCCCAAATATATATATAGATTAATGAAAATTTTCTTTTAATATATTAGCAAGAGAGTGTCATATACCAATTTGATGTCAGGCTTGATTGTGACTTTAAAATTAGATAATAATAATAATAATAAAACTCATAAATATATAAATTAATGAACTCTCTTTTTTTAATATATTAATATAGAGATCTCATAAACCAATATAATAACTTAACTGTGATCTTAATCACAAATATATAAGTTAATGAACTCTTTTTTTTTAAATATATTAATATAGGATCTCATAAACCAATATAATAACTTAGTTGTGATCTTAAAATTAAATAATAATAATAATGTGACTCCCAAAAATATATATAGGTTAATTAGCTATTTTCTTTTATATATTAGCATAGCCAATGCCGCTGATGTTATGTCTCACTAAACTTAGAATATAGAGGTTAAATAGCTCTTTTCTTTTAATACATTAGCAAAGCCAATGCCGCTGATGTTATGTCTCGCTAAACTTAGTGTGTAAGTTTGAAGAAGTCCACTTTATTGGGGTAGCATAACGCTGTATAGACGCGTATCGATAAGCACTCCACAAAGATAAAACATTTATATATACATAAATGCGAAGTTTCTAGTTTATATTTTAATAAAATCTAATTGTTTTACTAAATTATTAATTGAATAAAACGAAACGATAGAGTTGACTTTTATATACGATGGAGATCATTTTTTTATAAATTTATTTTGATTTTTTTTTTATGAATTTATTGAAATGTATTTTTCTATTTCTGCAGATTCCGAAAATATGTCAGATAAATTAATTGTTTTATTATTTTTTATTAAGAATTTTAAAAAATTCCTAAAATCGATAATTACCTAAATTAGTACACAATATATCACCAATTAAAAAACAATATATACCTACCTTAAATAAATATCCACTTATTTAATCCCTTAAAAGAATAAGCGATAATTTAATTTCATACATATATATTTTGATTCCAACTCTATGAATTTAAAAATGAAGGACACATTAATGCTGCACGAGTAAGGGACAGATGAAAAGGAAACGGAAAATTGCGATAATTTTGCTGACTACAGTTTTTTATATGAAAGAATACAAAATAATTAATTTTTTAATATATCTAGATCTATAATTGAAATAAAGCTGCAAGTAGTTAGACTTTTTTGACATTTGCAATGATGTTATTTTTAGCTGAGTGCACTATTTTATATGATAAAATATAAACCAATAATTTTTTTAATACATCTAGATGTATAATTAAAAATAAAGTTGAAAGCGGTCAGATTTTTTTTATGACATTGCAATGATGTTATTTTTTTCCTAATGTATAATAATAAATGTGATTTAAATTGTTTCTAATTTCGATATAGAAAAAAACTAAACATTTAACCATACGGTTTTGATGCATGGTCACATAGTTGGTTTACTTCGTCTAAAAGGGTTGAACCGCCAACGGAATTACCTGACTCCGTAAATCTGAAACTCCTCGTAATAACGCGTAGCAAGATTCGGTAAAACAACGTGGACGGTACACGTGTATGAATGGCAGGAAGAATCAGAATGTGAAGGAGTGCCCCGTCAAAATCATCTGCCATGCCGGACGGAACAGTCAGCACACTGTGATGGAAGTGCAGTAACCCACGTGAAAAGGTGAGGGGATCTAGCAACGTGGGCGGTCAGTAGGTACAGAGGTGAGAGGGGGATTTTTGGTTGGATGGTTAGTGCAAACTCATGTAGTTGGTTAAATATGGTTAGGAGGTACAGGTACACATTAGAGGGGGATTTTTGGTTGGATGGTTAGTGCAAACTCACGTAGTTGGTTAAATATGGTTAGGAGGTACAGGTACACATTCCACACTAGACGACAGTTGCAATGTGGATATACTCACATCTTGCGGGGAAAAGAGAATCCAAAGGGCAATGTAAACTTAACTTGAAATAATGTCTCCCCTTTCTAGAATTGGAACTTTGTTTAAATAATGTTTTTGTTTTTGTTTTTTTTAAGTGGGGTAAGATTATATTTTTATCATGTTTAACATATTATCTTGATTGATGCAGAAATTGAACTCGTGATTTCATATTAAAGAATGTTTTAACACAACACCTAATTATAATTTACCGAAATCCATCTTCATAAACAATGTTTTAACGTTCTTGAATTAAAACTTTGTAAAAAAAATTTTAACTATCTCATTTTACATTTTTGTTATCTATAATAACTAAATAATAATAATAAATATACTAAATATATAAATAAAAAGAAAATAGCACTATAATTTATTATTATTAAATATATAAATAAAAAAATAACACTATAATAAATATATAAGAACATTAAATATTATAAGGTTTAATTGAGTATAAATAATAGACTTGCTCACTTCATGATGGGTGATAATGTTTTAAAAAAAACAATAAAAAGGAGATAATAATAACATGATTGGTGTATTTATAATAATTTTTAAAATACATTAATATATTTTTTTAAGTAAACATGGTGTTAAAGAAGTATTATTAAATATGGTTAAGAATATTTCATATTTGAAGCTTGTATTAATTTGTGGTGAAGAAATTGTATTTTATATTTTTATATATATTTTTTTCATTTATGATTAAGTCTGAGAAGTTCACAATGTCATCAATCTTAATGACAGTGGATGCCAAAGCAGGTGGTAAGTTTGATCCATATAGAGTAGAAACTACTATACAAGATATATTATTGTTAGGCATAAAACATACTGCGTAACTTTTAAGACCATAAGAGAGTGGTTTGGTGCATTTCGCTTGAATTGAAATTGTCAATGGACGGTTTGTTGTTCTTTGGAATAAGGGTTTTCCCGCGAGATGTCCTCCAAGGTTGGAGGGGCTCCCCCCTCCTTCCGAAATATTCTGACAGGTGGAGGGATTGATGAGACACATAATGGGGATGTTGGAGCTGGTCCCTCAAGATTGCAAAAACCTCCTATGTTAGGTGATTTATGGCAAAATGGGTCGTGTGGACAATGCGTACCCAAAGCCCCCCAAAATCCGAAATTTTCCATCCCCACCAACTATCTGGAAAACCATAGGAAAATGATGAGAGATCATTCCTTTATTTTCATGTTTATTGGTATATGGCCAATAGAAAAAGAGATTGAATGTTGGATACAAGCAAAATGACAGCCTAAGGGAGAGGCGGATCTGTGAATAGGCCCAAAAGGTTTTTTCACAGTCATCTTTTCGAATCTAGAAGATAAAGATCGAATTTTTGAAGGTGTGCCTTACTTTCTAAATAATGTAGGGATTTATATAAGGCATTGTAAGGCTTGTTTAAACCCAAATAAGGAGGAATTTACAGCAACCCCAATTTGGGTTAGGTTATACTCATCACCAATTGAATTTTGGTTCCCAAAGATTTTTGAAGGCGTAGGTTAGGTTCCGGGGTGTTTTGTGAAGGTTGCGGAGGTCACTAAAAGGGGGTAGAATGTGTCATATGCTAGGTTGTGTGTGTATATGAATATATCCCAACCGTTTCCAGACTCCATTGTTGATGAGGTAAATCCCCTCTGCGGACAGAGGCGATCCCTACTAGCCCAGCAGGGGTCTAGCAACAAACAAACAATGCTATGACGCAAACTCCTAGTTACGAATGAAAGACTTGGGATAAGAGCCTACCTGGATTCCAACGCTAGATCTGAAGAAGAAGATGTCCCCGTCCTTCAGCCCTGGCAGATCACAATCCTTCCACGATCTCCGTGGATGAACACCTTCACACAGAAGAAACGAACAGATACATGCATAGGAACCAGCATACGTAACTAAACATCGGTCAGAAAAGATATTACTCGCATTAACATGATAGAAAAAGGAGTGGAACCATAATCATAGTCATCTATTAAAGTGATGAACGAATAGAAGTTACAACCAAGTTCTGACGTCGCAGCTTCCTTCGAACGGGTCTCCGGTTGTCCACGTCTCGCAAAGCTCGCCAAGGAAAGGGAAACCTCTCCAGAGTCTCGTAACAATGGTCTCCTTGCTTGAATGGGCCTTAAGGGAAAGAAAGGATTCTTTACAGCACAAAGGCACTTGGGAATAGGGAGATGCAAAGCTTCAGCACTTCAAGACTAGCTTGCCATGGATCTGAGCAAGCTTTTATAGATGGGGAAGGAGGGAGTTGGGATCCCTATTATTATGGGATTGGCCCTATCAACAAGGAAGGTTCCATAGAAGGTGGCAAAACCACTTCCCTTCCATAGAAATCCCGCAGCCAAACCTCCCAACTCAAGATAGGCAATGGTTGTGAGTTTGTTTGAACTCAACTTCCGCCATCCATATTTAAAAAACAGTCCCTAAAATGGGTGGCGCGATTGCTGCTCTATGACAGAGCGCCAAGTGGCGCGACCTCTTTACAGGATTTCCCTGATTGGCGCGAGCACTGAACTGTCTACCCGCGCCAATGTAAAAAGAGCTGTTTTTTATGAGTTTTGCAAGGAGATGTCTCAAGGGGAATTGAAGCTCATACTCAGAGGGATGCATTGATGATGTTTTCAAGGCATGAAAGTGTTCACAGGTCACATAATGGGTCCTCCATTGTGCGGGACGGGGAATGGTAGGGACGGTGACAAATTACTGTGTGTGTATATGAATATATCCCAACCGTTTCCAGACTCCATAGAATTGGATTACCAGGGAGAGATATGGAAGCAACCTTTGACCTATGAGCATGTACTTTTTCGGTGTAGACTTTGTCATGAATATGGTCACCTATTTCGGGAGTGTCCCTTGAAGAAGAAGGACCAACTTCTAGGTAGCTCAATGAATAATGAGGGTTTCACAAAGTAGCAAATAGGAGGTGCAATCAAGGAATTTGTTCCCCCATTAATACAAAGGGCTCTAAGGAAAAGAGTTATTTTAGTGTGCTTGAAGCAATGGAGGAGGATATTCTAGAAAATGAGGCAACCAAAATGGAAATAGTTCCTCCAGAGCAAAGCCAGGAAAAGACGACCTTAAAACATAAATTAGGCAAAGAAGAAAAGTTGCAAACAAGGCTTGATTAACTTGAACTGTCAGGTTTTGAGGAAGTGGTTCCTCTTTTCTACCAAAAAATATCAAACTGGTCAGAAGATGAACAAATATTAGTCACCATGGTCAATGAATGGGGTGCAAAGGATCTTGTTGATCTTCCTCAAGAGGATAAGGAAAGGTATTCCTAGGCTTATCTTCATTAGAAATCAAAGAAACAAACTGATCCAAGATGCCCAATAGCTCAATCCTTCCAAGCATTCAAAGATAAAGGTAAAGAATTTTTTTCAAAAGAACTGCACAAGGAGAAAAAGAAGAAGACAAAAAAACCAAAACGAGAAGTAATACAACATATGGGGAACACTCAGAGTGTCGTAGAACAGGTAATAGCCATCCCAAAGAAGGGTTTGTAAAATAACCTCACATTGCTTATGAAAATTCTCTCTTGGAACATAAGATGACTCAATAGTAGAGGTAAGCAACATTATCTTAGAGACCATATAAAAAAGGAGGACCCAACAATTGTAATCCTGCAAGAAACGAAACTGCTCGTTGAGAAAATGAATGACTTCATTGGTTTTTTCTAGAAGGGTTGTGAGAATATGTCATTATCAACCACGAGGAAGGCAAGGGGGGATATTAGTTTGGTGGAACCATCAATTGGTGCTATTTCAATAATGGTTTGCATTGAACCACATTTTAACAGGAAAATTTTGACATGTGGGAACAAAAGAAAATGTATTCCTTCTAGTAGTTTATGGTACTTCAAGCCCTTTTGAAAAAATAATATTCTTAAAGTAGTTACAGGATATTAAAAAAATTATTGGACATGTTTTTCGGATTGTACGAGGTAATTCTAATATCATGCAATCAATCTAGGAGGAAAAATATGGTAAAGGTATGTTGGATCCCATATATGTGCTTTTTAATGATCTCATTGACTCCCTCTTTCTGGTTGACATTCCTACAATCAATGGTTGTTACATGTGGAATAATAATGGAGGGGGGGGGGGGGGGAACCAAATCACTTATCAATTAGATAGGTTCTTTTTCTAAGAGAGTCTTATACAAAAATACTTGTTCATAGAAGTCGTTACATTACTGTGTATGGGTTCTAACCATTGCCAACAATATTAGAAATAAACTTGAAGGAAACTCCATTAAATAGACCTTTCCATTTTGAAAGTTTTTGGTTCCAATCCAAAGATTTTGTTGATCTACTTATGACATGGTGGGAGGATATAATTGTTGAAGGCCATACTAAGATGTGTATTTTCCAACTGAAGTTAAAGCAACTAAAATATAGAATCAAAAGTTGGAATAAGAAAGTGTTTGGAAATATTTTTAACGACAAGAGGGAAATGGAACATAAAATGTCATTGATCCAACAAAAGATAATATGGAAGGGTAAATTCACCGAGTTAGCAGCAGAGGAGGTAGACACCCTTTCAAAACTGGAACACGGAAAGGAGGAGGATATTTTATGGAAGAAAAAATCTAGAATCTAGTGGTTGAAGGAAGGGGATTGGAATACCAAGTTTTTTCATAATGAAACGATTCAATATCACCTTCATAACAAAAAATTTTCCATTAATGATCAAGAAGGAGGAAGGAATATGTCACATATTGATATAGAAGTCAAGTTGGTTAACAAATTTATTGATCTCTGGAATGAGGATAGCCTTGATTCTTCTTCTACGGTTTCCATGCATACAATCATCAAACATATTCCCAAAATGATAAATAAGTCTCAAAGAAAAGAATTAATGTGACCAATTTCCTTGTCAAAAGTTGAAACAGTGGTCAAGAATATTCCAAAAAATAAGGCACCGACTTCAGATGGATTTACTACAGATTTCTGTCATGAGTGTTGGAGTTTCCCAACCAAAGAAGTTAATGAGGTGGTAGAAGAACCACATCAGACTAGGAATATAATCCCAACACTGAATGCTACATTCATTTCGTTAGTGCCAAAGCCATGGAAGCAAGAGATTCTAGATGGTTATATACCTATAACATTATGTAATGGAATCTATAAGATGATATCAACAGTGATTGTAAATAGAATGAAACCATTGCTTCCCACCTTGATATCTCTAGCTCAAACGAGATTTGTTAAAGGAAGGCAGATTGTGGATGGAATCATAGTATCCCAGGAAATTATTCTCTCACTCAAAAGGACCAAATGCCTGAATGTGTTTATGAAGTTTGGATTTGTCCAAAGCTTATGACTGTAACAACCCTTATTAAAAATCCATGTAAAATATATAAGACCACGATCATGGGACACATATTCGAAGTTGAATGATGGGAAAAAACATCCTAATGGGTGTTCATTTCAATTAGTATGGCTAAAGGAAATTGGAAAAGGCAATGGAAAAGACTTTGGAAAGGAAAAGAGGCATTATTGGCATTTTATTTATGAAAATAAAGGAAAATAGGAGAAAAGGGAGGTGAAAGGTCACAAGCTGCAAGTGAAGAGGAAAATGAAGGAAAATAATGGAAAATGAAGAAAACAGAGGCCTCATTAATAAAAAGGCTTCCGAGGATCAATTGGAAATATTTTTGCTGAGACTTTTCTCAGTTTAGTTTTGGAGATCTCTCTCTATTCTCTCTCTCACACACTCTTGGACACTTAGAGTTTCCTTGGAGCACTTCAGCTTTGGATCAAGAAAGACAAAGAAGGCAAAGAGGAAGCAAAGATCAAGCAAGGAAGAGCATGATCAAGTAACCACAGTGAGTTTAATTGCAGGTATCAATTTTCATGTGTGATTTCCTTGATATATTTGGCATGCATGGTTATGCATGTGTGTTCTTGGTTCTCTTATTGTCATTGGCATGAGTTTTTCTAGGTGTGACAATGTTCTTCATCCTTTCCTTTCCATTTCCAGATAGCCACGGTGTGATAGGGTTCTCATGTTTTGGTTGATTTGGATTGTCGGATGGATTCAAAATTGAGTAAGGTGGATATATGAATGAAATAACACATGGCCTAGTTATCCCTAAACTAGAATGTGGATTGTGGTAAATCCACTAGCCTAGTAACCCCTGAATCAGATTGTGGGTTGTGGTAAAGCCATGTATTGTGTGCCTTAGTGGGCCTAGGAATCCTCAACTGGTGACTAGCGGCATATATGGTAAAGAATAAAGGTGGTTGCCCTTGATCATGCCTAGGAATCCTTGCCGATGAATGATGAGATATATGGTAAAGCCTGGAGGGTGGTGTCTCGGTTATGCCCTGGTGATCCCTGGGTCAGACTGTGGATTGTGGTAAATCCTAGAGACTAGGAGAAAGGAAAATTCCTCATTGTGTAGGTGGAGAAATGATCCGGATTTATCCAAGAACATAATGAAATACAGAAATAAACATAAACAAAAATATGCAGCAAAAATAAAACTTCATTTCATTAGTATCAAATGACTGAAATATGCTTACAGACAAAATGGACATAAACTAGCTAGGGCGATGGTAGCTTATTTCTAAGAACAAATGTGGAGGATACATGCATATGAACTTAGTTACAATGAGGCTCGAGGGCCTATTTATTATTCAGAAACAATGGAAAAACATAAACATCCAAAAACCTAACCCTAGGAGATGAAAACCCCAAACTATGGGCCCCGTTGGGGTAAATTGGTACGTAAATTTCCTGGGGTCGTAACTTTGGCATACGATCTTCGTTTTACGCACATGATACCTCATTAGAAAGATATATCTCAGGGATACACTACTAATAATGAATGATGAATTGAAAACTCACATTCATCGAAAGGTGATTTTCCAAAAAAACATCATTTAGGACCTCAAAATGGCTCCAGAATTTCAAGACTCGAAAACTACCAAAAATAGTAAATTGTGCTACAATTAAGGAAACCGAAAAACTGAAAGAAACAATGGTGGGTGTCCAAGTGGAATAGGTAGGTGACCACCAATATCAACCTGGATCATTCCTCCCCCCTTAGGAAGCAATGATCCCCATTGCATTGAGTTCCTCCATGAGATGAGGAAACTTCTGCTGAACTTGGTCCCTAGTGAACCACTTGCCCTGGTGAAGGAGTTGGCCTACTTTGACAACTCAATATAGTTGGATCCTTTGTTGTCGGGTGTTCTTGATCTGTGTGTCCATGATCTAATTATTTGTGGCTTGTACCATGCAGTCTGGGTTTAACTCTGTTGGTGTGAGTTGTTCTGCAATGTCGTATGTGTCCAGTAATGGTGGAAAGTATGGTCAAATGCGGTCCACATTTAACATTGGGTGTCGGGGGCCAAGGAATGAGGGAATTTTGAGTTCAAATGCATTGTCTCCCATGGCCTTGATAATGGTGTAAGTCTCATATCGCAGTGGTATGATCTTCTGATGAGCTCCAGTTAGGTGTTGTTTTTGCAAATGCAACCAAACTTTGTCACTCACCTAGAACTTGTGTGACAACCGATGTTGATCATGTCGTCGCTTGTACTTGGCATTGGATTTCTCCAAGATGTCGTGGACTCGCCGAAAAACATGCTGGACGTGTTCAATAAATCTGGTTGATTTATCAGACTCAGACAATACATGTGAGGAGCTTGGATTGATGTGCCCTTTCTGCAATAGCTCTTGGATCTTCCTCTTGATTTCATCATTCTTCAGACCATATCGTCGATAGATCGGCCCATTAGGCAGCAAAGTTCCTGGGGTCAGATCAATGGAGTGCTTGAGTTGACAGTGTAGAGGAACCACCGTGGGTGCAGAGAAAATGTCCTTGTATTCCTCCATGACTTTGTCCATCTACTGCTGCCGCGTAAGGCAACCCTTTTTGGAGGCTATGGCCACAATCTTATTCTTGCACTGTGGGCGAATCGTAATGAAAACAAATTTCTTGGTTTGGGAAATAATCTTACTGCATTTTTTTGCAGTACTCAAAGAGATGGCAGAAGGCGGTACTACCTCTGGTCTCATGTACAAATTATTTCCCTAAGTAATAATAACAGATTGAGGCCTAGAATAATACACAACATGTTGCTTCCACAAGTATTGTTTCCTAATAATACATCAGACACATCAAGAGGAGCAACATCACACAATACCTCATCTGTGAAGGACTTGATGTTGTACGAAAGGCGACACTGATGGCTGACATGAAGATCTCTTCCTTGGTGAAGCCACCCATTGGTATACGATTGTGGGTGTGTTGTGGTTGGTAGGCCAAGTTGCTTCATGACCTTTGCTAAAATGAGGTTCTTTTGGCTTCTGATATCAATAAGGAATTGCCTTGGAGAAGCCTTCACCCACATCTGGGAATGGAAGAGGCGCTCACCCTCCTCTATATCCTCAGGCTCCTCCCTCTGGAGCTTGGCGGTGGAAACAGTGTCACTGGGTTCCATATCAATGATATGATTCCATTTTTCATTCCCCTTGTTCGGTTTTGACTCAGAATCAGAGCATGCATCTGATTCAGATGCCTTCAGTTTGGCCACTAGCGACTATTTGGCATGACACTCGCTTGTGTTGTGAGTGGAGCTGTTATGAAATTCACATCACTTTCCCATGTCCTTATTTGGCTTTGTGGTGTTGTTCTGGGTCACCCCGCTTTGGATTTTCCCCTTGTTCTACAATTCAGGGGTGCTTTTCCCTAGCTTTGGATTCGCGGATCCAAAGTCTTGCTTCTTCTTCTTAATTTCTACTCGATCTTGGCAGCATATTGATATGCCATGCCAAGCAAAGTAATTTTGAGTAACTCCATTTCCTCCTGAATCTATTAATGCAAACAACTGTGGTACTTGAGCACCGATTTTTTCTCCAAATCTTTAATACCCAACTTTGTGCGTAGGGTATGGAACAAATTCGTCATCTCATGCACATATTGATCCCTTTGTTGCTGCAGCATGGTCCATTGGATGTACTTGTCCTCATAGCTCCCCATGGGGTAATATTGTTTTTTGATGCCATCTCGGAATGAATTTCAAGTGGGTGCGACCAAGAACAGAGATGGTTCCCTCTCGTCCTTTTTCTCACAGTAGGTTTCCCACTAGTATTTGACATGGGGGGCGACTTTAAGGAGTGAAAAAGTAATATTTTCTCGATCAGAGAAATCATGGACCGAGAAATACCCTGCAACAAATTTAACCATATATCTATGGCGTATGCATCTATCTGGCCTTAAAATACAGAAATGTCGAAGTTGACTTGTACCTTGAAAGGAGTGGCACCTCCAGAGTGCCTCTTGGATGCAGATGCACCGCCAGTGGGTAGTTGTTGAAGGATTTGGGAAAATTTATCCATCATTGCGTTCCTTTGTTTCTCGAGGGCCTCCTCAAGAAATATTTTGATAAGATATCCATCTCCCTCGTCTTTATTTTCTTCCCCCATGGGCGACTGTCGGGGTTTGCAAGGCTGATCTTGTAAAGGTTCAACCAGATCAAGCCCTAACTCCTTATACCTCGACATCATTGGGGACATGAAAAGAAGGATCAAGAAAGAGTAGACCGCTCTGATACCACTAATCCAAATTTATGCAGGAACACAATAAAATACAGAAATAAACATAAACATAGATATGTAGTGGAAATAAAACTTCATTTCATTAATATGAAATGACTAAAATATGCTTACAGACAGAATGGACATAAACTAGCTAGGGAAATGGTAGTTTATCTCTGAGAAGGGATGTGGCAGCTACATGCCTCTGATCTGAGTTAAATTGAGGCTCGAGGGCCTATTTATTATTGAGAAACAATGGAAAACCCTAAACATCCAAAAACCTAACCATAGGAGATGAAAACACCAAACTATGGGAAATAATGAAAAGCTTGTTTGCAACTCAAAAAGGCTCTACATGGTCTAAAACAAGCTCCTCGGGCATGGTACTACTGCCTTGAAAAATATCTTCAACAAGAAGGTTTCACAAAAGGATCTGCAGGCAGTAACTTATACACAAAAATTGAGAATGATACATTGTTAATTATTGTTGTTTATGTTGATGACATCATTTTTGGGAGTAATGAAGAATCCACGAGTCAGGAATTTGCTTCTTTTCTGTAGCAAGAATTTGAAATTTCTTTACTTCGGGAACTAACATATTTTCTTAGCTTACAAGTGCAACAAGCAAAAGATGGCATATTTCTCTCAAAATAAAAATATCTCAAACAGATCCTGAAGAAATATGGGATGGAAGACTGCAAAACTATGAGCACTCCAATGGTGACCGGATGTAACCTCATTTTTCATGATGATTCTCCCATGGTAAACCAACCAGAGTATAGATATATGATTGGAAGTATGCCTTATCTAAGTGGTAATAGACTGAATATCATGCATGCAGTTGGATTTTTTGGATGACTCCAAGCCAATCCAAAGGAGTCACATCTTCAGGCCGTAAAAAAAACATTCAAATATATACAAGGAACTCAAGATTTTGGTCTATGGTATCCCAAGGATGCTGATCTTACTCTTCATGCTTACACAGATGCAGACTAGGCTGGAAATATTGATGCTCGGAAAAGCACTAGTGGTGGTGCATTTTATATGGGGCCCCGATTAGTGTCCTGGTTCAAGAAGAAACAAAGTTTCATTGCCTTATCTACGGAAGAAGCAGAATATGTGGCTGCTGCATCATGTTGCACACAAATTCTTTGGATGATGCATACATTACAAGATATTCAAATTAAATGTTCTCTTCCCATCTCTATCATGTGTGATCATATAAGTGCCATCTGTATCTCGAAATTTTTTGTTATGCATTCCAAAACCAAGCATATTCCTATAAAATATCACTTTTCACGAGAACAAGTGCTTGAGAAAAAGGTTAAATTGGAGTATGTTCCCTCCTAAGAACAAGTTGTTGACAGATTTACTAAACCTCTTCCCAGGGAAGCATTTGAATATCTCATACATAAGATGGGAGTTGTCTCTGCCTCACTTACCAAATCTATTTGATTTCAGAAGATTAAATTCGGTAGGCAGGTTGCATGAAGCCTAGTTGCGCATATAAAAGAGTTTCTCTCTATATAGTCACATATGGATCTTGCTGTCATATATGGTTTGGCTCCGTTGCTTAGGATTTTATGGGTTTTATTTGCAGTTCTGGTGTTAAACTTATATTTCCTTTCCTTGATATTTATATGCTTGATGAATATGCTTTGATGAATTGGTTGTTGAAAATGTTCAGGATACACAGGTTTAGGGGGAGCATTAGCCTTGCTGAGAATAATGCATTGTTGGCATTATGTTGGTTGCTAAATTATGATCTCTCTCTTAAGATCTTTTGGTCTTGGTTATAAAAATTCATATCTATAATTTGATGTAAGGGTCATGTTGAGACCTATGATGTAAATATTTTCATATTCAGTCATGTATGGAATTTGTCAAATATGTAAACCCACTTGGATTGGGTGCTTGAGTCAAAAATGTAAACCCACTTGGTTGGGTAGTTGAGGCAAATATGTAACCCAAATTGGTTGGGAGATTGATGTAAGTATAAGCCCTTGGTGATAGGAAATGTCATACTTTGTTGAGTCATAAAATCATGTATTCTATTGAAAATATGAATAATCAGCATGTGCTTAGGGGGAGCATGGTCAGTGCAGATCAGATCTACAAAGCTCTTCCTTCTACAAGGAAAGAGAAACCGTGTTTTGGCTTTAGTCTGCCCTTTTCCCTTGATGTCAAAGGGGGGGAGTAACCTGGTGTTTGGTGTTTGAATAATGCTTATTGTTGATGTGTCTTTCGGTATCTACAAGATGTGGTGTTCAAACACCATCATGGTTTTCATTAAGTCCAAAGGGGGAGATTGTTGGCATTATGATGTAATATGTGATATGTTGTCCTTGATGTCAACCTACTTGATGAGTTTCCTTTTGATAACAACCTATTTGTTAAAGATGTAAAAATGATATACCTATAGGTCAGTTCAGATGTGACATAAAAAGAAATTCCAGTCAGTGACAGAGAAATAATAAAGTTAATGTTTCACAATGTATACATAGGTTTGATGAAGGCAACTTGAGCATACCCGCAGGTTTGATGAAGGAAACCTACGTATACATCCAAAATTAGTGTATACGCAGTTTTGATGAAGAGAAGTCGTGTATACACGCGGGTACGAAGAAGACAAGTCCTGTAAGTACTTACACACTCAGTTTATGATACCAGGGGTCCTTACCATGGTTTTAGCCCATAGTATTAAGCATTATGTCGTCTATTTGATTCCGTCCAAGAATACCATCAGCACTTGTGTGGTTTTGTCTCATTTGTTTGAATATTGTATATGCTGCTAGTTGATTATGTACAAATATGATCAATGACTGGGTGATTGAATATGATGGATGCTGGTGACTGAATAAGGGTTCTGTAAATGTGACAAAGTATGCCTAAATGTCTCAGATATTCTCTGAGTCTAATCAGATTCCTAAATTCAGTATATAAAGATCTATACGTAGGTTCGTCCACAGGAAAGTGCGTATATACGTAGGTTGCAATGAGTAAAGTAGCGTATACATTTGGTGTTATGAATGATCAGGGTTGAAATTGATTCTGCATGTTAATTCAGAAGTCTGGGTTGATTGCTGTGATATGGTTACAATGATCTCACTGTTCTGTTCAAATATTAGGTTATGGCTATTGGTGTTGATCTACAAATTGTGTTGTGTTGAAGCTATTGGATCCAGTGTGAAAATTAATGAAATGTGGTCTACAGTGATTCTGAGGGTTGAAGCCTTCAGTGTGAGAGTCAAAGCTTCCTGCCAGTAGAAGCTGGTGTTCAGTTTAGGGGGTTGTAGCTCCCTTCCAGTAGTGACTGGTAAACAAGATCAGGGGGTTGGAGCTCCCTTCCAGTAGCAGTTGGAGAAGGAGAGAAGGTAGCAACCTTCTGTAGGTGGGTGCCTATGTACCAATTTGAGTCTGCACCAGTACAACATTGTAAGTAGTTTTCTATATAATAAATATTGAAGACAAAGACGACAGCAGTGGTGGTTTTCTCCCAACTTGGGTTTCCACCTTAAATATTGGTGTTCATGTGTGATGCCCTTGTGTGATGATTTATTCCATTATTACTACACATGTTTACTGCTTAAATATCTGATGCATAGCTGATTAACTGGGCTAAGTAATGTTTCTGAATATTTATCTGAACTTTAAGTTATTTGGGTATACGCAAGTTTCATTTAGGATATCAACGTACATATGCTAGTTGGTCTAATTAGAGTCATGTATAGAAATCAGTAAAAGAAAAGGAAAAAATTGTGATTCTTGTAAATAATAATTCACCCTCCCCCCCTTCTTAGTATTTTTCCCAACGACTGGGTTCACTAATGCATCTTGTGAACACATGACCGGATATGTGCTATGCAGTCAAACAACTGAGCCAAGCCATGGTTTAGCCGACCAAATTATTTTGGAGGTCATTTAAGCATGTTCTACGGTACCTCAGAGGCACTACCCAGTTTGGACTATGGTAAAAATGGATAGAGGGAGTGAAGTTGTGTGGCTTCACAGATGCAGTTTGGGAGGGGAGTCCATCATACCAAAAGAGTACATCAGGTGGAATTTTCATTGTTGGGTCCGCAATGATTTCTTGGTACAACAAGAAGCACATATCTGTGGCACTCAACTTGAAATGTTGAAGTTTGTAACAAGAAATAGTGAAATTGGCATCCGGAAACAACATTCAACACCCACACCTAGTGCATTAAGCACCTACACTAGGGTGGGGCCCATAGGGTTATTTTGGTGCATGTCTATTTTGGTTATCCCTTAATTAAGATGGAAAATAAAATGTAATCTATTCTCAATGATAACTTGTAATAGTTAACTGAGTGTGATAATGTAATATTCCCAATTGGGACTGCTTAGCAAGGCATGCCTGGAAAACGCATTTCTCAAGAATGTATGCTACATGATTGGAAATAAACCCTTGGATCCCTTAGATCTGATAATCTAAGACCAAAATCCAAGAGGAGATAAAAAAAAATCAAAATAGGTGAGGTAAACAAACCTCCCACACCTAGTATGGCTTGAAAAATGCCCAAGGAAGGGACTGCAGTAAAACAAAACAATACTGCTCAAAAAATAACACAGTTTATCTGATCAACAGTAGGAGGCCAATATGGAGGCTCATTAATCACTTATACATCAACAAAACAGATTTATAATATGGCCCATACAATGTACAAGAGAAAAATAGAAGACTTTGATGAAGAAACCCTCAAGATTGAGGTGCTGCAACAATATATTAGGCTACAAGAAGGCTTGACAACGTTATATTAAGAGTTGTAGCAGTTTTACATTAAATTTTAGATCTAGAACATATCTATGTACAAAATATTAGATCCATATAATATCTATACACTATATGAGTCCCTCTACAAATGCCCCTTGGGGTTTTGAGCAAAACATGAGATACAAAGAGTAGATCTGAGATCTAAAGTTGCAGATCTGCAGTAATATTCAAAATTTCTGAAGTAGTACAACAATAAGCAGATCAGATCTGAACAAGACATGGATTAGATTTCTAATCCATGGATCACCACAGTGAAGGGAAGAACCCCAACACTAGAGATATCTCCTCCAAAAGTATGCCAAAACTCCCTGCAACTGTATACTTGCAAATAACGCAGTTATGGGAGAGAAACTGTGCTGTAGGCTCTAGCACTAGTTTGGCCTGATTCCAAGATCTGAAATATGCAGCTCCAAAGATCCAATACACTTTTTCCAATGAGATAGAAGGCTTTCTCACTTAGAAGAGGCACTAGATTGGCCTAGATCTGAGCAGATCTAGCCTCCACTTGCTGTAGCTTACAAGGAAAACCAAAGCCTCAACATGATCTGCATTGTAGTTGGAATATGTAGCTTGGAAAAATTCCTGATAGTGGACAAGATCAGCAAGACTCCTCCAAGAGCTTCTCAATGGAAGAGGTGGGATTCCCGCTCGGGAACACCCAGTGCTAAACAAAACTATTCTTAGCTAAACAAGAAGAGGATAAGAAATGTCTAAACAGAAAATATCTTCAAAAATATCATATCATGAACAACCTTCTCTTGATGTCATCCTCTTCCTTTTATAAGATAGAGATCCTGCCAAACCCTAAACCATCTCAATGATTTAGCTCCATTCACATGTGTAGCCTCCAACTAAGACTGCGTTGTGCATCTAGGAGGTTCATTGCATCTAGACAGCGTTGTTGATTTGGTCCTGGTTGACTTGGTCAATTGATCTAGCCTCTCTCACACTTAAGTGTTCTTATAAAAATAGCCCAGATTTAGCCTTGTTCACATTGAGCATTGATTTTATTTAGGATCCACTCCTCAAATATTAATGATGTTGACTTGGTCAACTTGACTTTGTCCACATGAAAAATTCCCTGTTCACACCTGGCGTGTGAAATCCAGCTATTATGTTGATCCCTTTTTACATTATGAAGGGTTTTATTCATATTTTTATTATTCATGGGCCTCCTTACCCATTTATTCTTCTCCTAAGTGAAATCAACAAAAATCAATATTCCAATTTGCTGCATGCAAATTTTGGAATATTATAGTCCTCCCCTCCCAAATTTTGCTTGTCATCAAGCAACTGCAAGGATAGAACTAAGAAATCTTCCCTCCTCCTACTGTAGCATCCATATATGATGAACTCATCTAAATGATATGATGTTGTCTTAACAATGAATCTCCATATTGCCCCTCCCAAGCATGAAAACTAGCCAAATAGCTATCATCATGAATAAGTAAAGTACTCAAGGAGGAAATAAGGTGTTTTCTAGAGGTCCCTTCAAGGAATGGAGTATGAAATTCATTGGGAAACATCATTTCCATGTGGATCCTCCATCCCCAAGAAATCATCCATACAAAATGAGTCACCTCCCAATATGGCAACTCCTGAAAATGTTCCTCCACCTTGAGCTCATGCAAAGTAGGTGGGGTGAAAATCTAAGCATGGTAGACAAGGTAGCCTACCCCACACTTTCATCCTCTCCACTTATGATAAGTGTAGATAATATTCTGATCTTGGGGTGCAATAATGTTGCCCTCAACTGGCAAGGTGAAGACTAGATCTCCAAAGATATCCCCTCCAACGTTGTGACTCAAGCTGGCCCAAACCACACCATATATGATGAATAGGACTTGATAATCATGTGGCATCCAATCAATACTATGGCCCACCTCATAAAGGAACAAATTTTTTAGTGTAGTGGTCATACCATCTCCCATGCTCCCATTAGAACATGTAATGCAAAAAGTGTGGGAAACCTCTTCCCCAAAGGACACATCCAACCCATGTGTCCCTCTCCTAATCATGCTCCCAATATCGATAAGAACAATATCAGAAAATTAAATCATGATCAGCATCAACATGAAGGAAATACTGAAGGTTTCATGTGGTGCAGGAAGGTACCAACAGTCTCCCAAGTAGTTACAGCATAGTTTTCGAAACTGCTACTTTAGAAAATTACATGGCAAGTTGTTTCTTGATACATGGTTAATTATGTAAGTCATCATATTTACTAATGAATAGTAAATGGCTGGGTACATCAATTGAACATACATACAATGATAAAACACTTGCCCAAGGCCACATAAGAGATGGCTGTCTCCATCATACAATTTGGCCCAATGTTGACCATGGAGAAAAATGAAAAGCTTGCCCTCTTGTGGAGCAATTCACTGCATAGAAATGGTAAGAGTATGCAAATATTGTGTTAGATAATAAATAAATGCAAAAAAAATGTTATCACCATGTACTAGAAGTAATATGGTACATGAATCCATGAATAAGTCCTCCATAGGGGTTAGGCATACTCCCATGAAGATAAATTAGTCAAGTGCTGCATAAAGCTCCTTCCTCTTATGCTTGGAAATCCAAACCAAGAAGAACATATCACAACAATAGATGTATCCATCCATTACTACATCTTTCTCACCTCCTCCTTGTCCATCAGGTGAATCAAGAGTGAAGTTATCTTGGGAACACTCCATCAATAAGTCCATGCTCCAAAGTGACAGTGATGTTGGCCTATGCAAATAGGCTCTTGTCAATACATAGCTCCATTATTTGACATGCTCATTGTCAAAGACATCTCCCATAATGTTGCTACATACAAGAAGATCCTTCCAAAGTGTAACTACTCCTAGATCATCCAAAGCTAAGGAGTATCCCCCTTGCACCATGATAGTGCCATCTCCTACTCTTGCAACAACATGCAAAGTGTGAGAGCAAATCTTCCATTTCTCTCCCAAGAACATCCAAAGCAACAAAGTTTTTGCTGCCTCCTCATACCTCCATCATACAAATCATGTGGTGAAGACATAATGATGGATATGGAGAAAGTCATATCATCATAATGCATCCACACTCCTTGCTGCCCAATGATGAAAGTATCCTGCTAGGTTCCTTCCACCCACACACCCTTAGAAAAAGGATATGCCTCATGATGGCCAAACTCTTTTAAGAGTAGCCAACGCAGCCAAGCCTCTTGCTGCCTGATATCATATATTTTCAAGTAGCCTTCCAACTTCTTGCTCTCCATCCACATCCACTCATCCAAATGTGGATGTCTCCTACCATTCTTCATCTTTACTCCTCCAATGAGGGCTACCATCCTCCCAAATCACTTTCCTCTTCTTGCATTTCATGGGATGTTGAAATGCAACTCCTTGGAGATCTTTTAGAAAAGACCCCATACCCATAACCATATTGAATCTATGAATATCCAAATGTGATGAGGGTAAAAAATCTCCAAACTGTTGAAGAACCTTGCATTCCATGATATGTTGGAGTGCACCTCCAATGAGATCTCTCCATGATATCTTCTTCTCATCAATGGCCCTCCAAAACCAATAAGCTATTGGATCTGCTGTAGGTAGAAGTCTCTCTTTGAGCTGGGTAATTCTCATTGAGAAAGGGTCATAAAGAAAGGAGAAAATTTTTCTCACCTCAAGATGTCTACCATCTATCACTTCTTCCTCTATTGCTTCAAGTATGAAGCTGCCATTTGATTGCTCCCATAAGGAATGGGTCCTCTTTTCTTCACTTCTGTTCTTGTAAATCGTAGTGTAGTTTTGTTGCTCTATATCAATAGCATAAAATGATGCAGATCCCTCCAAAATATTTTCTGAAATGATAAGAGATGGACACTTAAGCATACCTTGGTGAAATGTGGAAGCATCTTGTAGGACTACAAGAGTTCCCTCCTCAAATATGTTGGCTTCCCAACCTGCTGAAGATGAAGGCTGCTCCTCCATGGTTGTAACAACGCTGGTACATGCATCTTTCAATAGTGGTGAGGGATTCTTCTCCTCTAATCTCTCTTTGCCAAATATCCTGATCAACCTTTGAGAAAACTAAGCAAGAGTAGACACTCTTGCATGGCTCAAATGGCTGAACAACCAAGTATTTGCTTCTCCTTCAAGGTGTAGCGTTGAAATTTCTAAAAACTCTGTCTCTACTACTGGATGTAGTAGGAAGAAAGCCACTAGCTTCATCACCCAAGCCTTTGCTTCACATGTGAGTGATCCATCAAAAGTGGACAATAGAAATCTATTTCCTTTCATCATCCCATTGTTGTAGGGCCTCTTTTCTTCTTCCAGCTGAATGAATTGTGGTAAAGCTAGAGTCTCCTTGAAGGCTCTAGGTTTAGTTTTGTATTCAACAAGGTATTCACTTAAAATATTAGATTCCAAGTTTTATTCATGTCTCTTTCTTCTCCTCTTTGAGAATAGGAAGTGCAAGGCTCTTCCTCTTCTTAAAACCCTTTAGGAGTTTCATTGTATCTCCTCCCCTTCATCTACTTAACCTCCTTGGAGAGGTTCTTCTTGGATTTGAAAAGTGATGAGATAAGGCTCATCCTTTTCATCATCTTGATATCTAATATTCTTCTTTGTCTTCTTATTCTTATGATAGCATAATGGCTGGAACTCACAGGCTGTTCCAAGATTATGCTCTGATACCACTGTAATATTCCCAATTGGGATTGCTTAGCAAGGCATGCCTAGAAAATGCATTTCTCAGAAATGTATGCTACAGGATTGGAAACCAACCCTTGGATCCCTTAGATCTGATAATCTAAGACCCAAATCCAAGAGGATATCAGAAAGAAATCAAACTAGGTGAGGTAAACAGACCTCCCACACCTAGTATGGCTTGAAAAATGCATTCTCCCAGGAATCAACGGTAATACAAGAGCTTATTTGCTCAGAAAATAACACAGTTTATCTAATTAACAGTAGGAGGCCAACATGGAGGCTCATTAATCACTTATACATCAGCAAAAAAAAATTATAATATGGCCCACACAATGTACAAGAGAAAAATAGAAGGCTTTGATGAAGAAACCCTCAAGAATGAGGTGATGCAACAATGTATTAGGCTGTAAGAAAGCTTGACACCGTTATATTAAGAGTTGTAGTAGATGTACATTAAATTTTAGATATAGAACAAATATGTGTACAAAATATTAGATCCATATCAGATCTGTACACTAGATGAGTTCCTCTACAAACTCCCCTTGGGGTTTTGAGCAAAACATGAGATACGAAGAGTAGCTCTGAGATCTAAAGTTGCAGATTTGCAGTAATATTCAGAATTTATGAAGTAAATAAAACAATAATAAGATCATATCTTAACATGACATGGATTATATTCCTAATCCATGGATCACCACAGTGAAGGGCAGAACCTCAACACCAGAGACCTCTCCTCCAAAAGTATGCTAAAAATCCTTGCAACTGTATACTTGCAAATAACGCAGGTATGGGAGAGAAACTGCGATGTTGGCTCTGGTACTTATTTGGCCTTATGCCAATATTTGAATATGTAGCTCCAAAGATCCAATACACTCTTCTCAATTAGACAAAAGACTCTCCCACTGAAAAGAGGCACTAGATTGGCCTAGATCTGAGGAGATCTAGCCTCCACTTGCTACAGCTTACAAGGACAACCAAACCCTCAACATGATCTATGTTGTAGTTGGAATATGTAGTGTGGCCAAATGCCTGATAGTGGACAAGATCAACAATTCTCCTCCTTGAGCTACTCAATGGAAGAGGTGGGATTCCTGCTCGGGAACACCCAATGCTAAACAACACTATTCTCAGCTAAACAACAAGAGAATAAGAAATGTATAAACAGAAAATATCTTCATAAAATATCATATCATGAACAAACTTCTCTTGATGTCCTCCTCTTCCTTTTGTAAGATAGAGATCATGCCAAACCCTAAACCATCTCAATGATTTAGCTCCATTCGCATGTGTAGCCTCCAACTAAGACTGTGTTGTGCATCTAGGAGATTCATTGTATCTAGACAACATTGTTGATTTGGTCCTGGTTGACTTGGTCAATTCATCTAGCCTCTTCTAGACTTAAGTGTGCTTATAAAAATAGCCCAGATTTAGCCTTGTTCACATTGAGCATTGATTTTATTTTGGATCCACTCCTCAAATATTAATGATGTTGACTTGGTCAAACTTGACTTCGTCCACATGCAAAAGTCCCTGTTTCACATATGGGGTGTGAAATCCAGCTATTATGTTGAGCCCTTTTTACATTATAAGGGATTTTATTCATATTTTTACTATGCATGAGCCTCCTTACCCATTTATTCTTCTCCTAAGTGAAATCAGCAAAAATCAATATTCCAATTTGTTGCATGAAAATTTTGGAATATTACAGGATAAACTCAGTTAACTCATGAATTTCGAGTTGAGGGTAGTTGGTAAGGCATGTAGAGTAATTCTAGGTGTAATAGAGTTTGAAGTGCAGTGGTGCATTAGTTAATGCAGGTTGTAATCGATTTAACTCAGTTAAGTGAGTTAAACTCAATTGTGCTAGTTTTAATTGTTTGATACACTAGTGAGAGATCAAGTGAATTAAATATTATTTAATTCATAATCAATGATCTCACAGCACAGCGGATTCACCATTGTGGGGCGCATGCGGGTCGGTTCCTAGTGGAGACCCGAGTTGAGATCTGGGTAGAAAAGGAAGTGTAACTATCGGTTGTGATATTAGCATGTGTTGTGTAACCGGCTCAAAAAAAGAAGAAAGAGATGAACGCCTTACAGAAATAAGCCACTTCAAGGGGGCAACCTCCAATACATTACATGAATGAACAATTCTTGGATGATACAATTTACAAAACCTCCTTTCTATATATAGGAGTCCATGGGGCCATAATGTAATCTTAGTGGGCCACAATGTAATCCTACCCGACCTAACAATAATAATTTAAGGGCACAATAATAACAATATGGGGATTACAAGGGTACAATAATAACAATAAGTGGGGCTACACTAACATAATGAGGTACTACAGTATTAATACAGGGACTTAACATGCCCCTCTCCTTCAAACAAGTGTTGTCCTCAACGCTTGATTATTTCTTGATGCTTCTGTATAAAATTCTCATCCTCGCATGTGGAATATTTTACAGGAAAGTTTTTCTACTTGTTGAGATACTCTGAAATTGATCGTACTTGTCGAGTTCTTGTTTTTGTGACTGCTTCATAACTTCTTTCGATGTCATGTTGATCTTCCTGTTGTTTCATTAGATTCTGCACAAAAGTTAGGTTATCCTTTGAGAGTTGGAGAACTTGTTGTTGATGCTCGATGTCATCTTCCACTAATTTATCATCCATATTAGCTCTTATTTTATAATTCAAACCATCCAAATTAGCCTCCATTTCTTCTTTTAAACTATCTATGTCATCTTTGGTTGCTCTTCGTAAGATCAAAATTTGTTGCACTTGGTACCGTAATTTTGATATCTCATACTGCAATTCTTCCACTTCATGCATCATAGTATAGATTACGAGGGCTTAATGGGAGTTGAATTCTTTTTAGGGGCCATTTTAGAATCCAATACTGATATCTACTCTACAATATTCCCTTGGAATCAATTCAACTTGATTCTTCAAACAAGACTTATGCAATTCGGAAAAACAATACACACCTTTTACTTGATTTTTAGGAGCTCTGTATTGAAATTGAATTATCTCTGTAATTGAGAATCTTCAATATCTGAAATTCATTTCTGTAGTATCCTTCTGAACTGTCTTTCAAATGCCACAGGTATGATCTGGTTTTGATTCTCCAAGACAAATTTGTGTCCAATCTCCCACAATGACCTAATTTTGGACTGGTTCAGTAGAGCGAACTTGTACGAATTTCCACGTGTCACTGTTTCGTCCTTCGTCTCTAAAATTGATAGCCAAGAAACTGCAGTCTGTGTACTTGCAACCACTTTTTACAGCACTCCAATCCGATGCCCAGAGAGAGAGTTATTGAACTTTGCCCACGATCACCTCTTTGAGATGAAATTCAGGAGCCTGAAAAAGCACTACCTTCCACAGATCATATCTCCAAAAATATTGCAAAAAAATCTACGTATTTTTGACATTCCTCAGGATTTCAGCTTCGCACCATATGAATTTCAGATTCTGAACCTTCGTAGAAAAAAAATTATAGCGAAAATTCCACGATGACCTGTTTAGGAGCTTGAAAAAATACCTAACTTCCACAGATGATATCTCCGAAAATATTTCGAACCAAGCTCTGAAATTTTTAGACAAGATTCCTTAGGATTTCAGCTTCGTACCCTAAAAATTTCAGCTTCTGAAACTTCGTAGAAAAAAAGTTATAGCGCAAATTCCACGATGACCTGTTTGGAGCAGCGAAACCCTAGAATCCAAAGCTCTGATACCAAATGTTGTGTAACCAGCTCCAAAAAGAGAAGAAAAGAGATATGAACGCCTTAGAAATAAGCCACTTCGAGGGGGCAACCTCCAATACATTACATGAATGAACAATTCTTGGATGATACAATTCACAAAACCTCCTTTCTATATATAGGAGTCCATGGGGCCATAATGTAATCCTAGTGAGCCACAATGTAATCCTAGCCGACCTAAAAATAATAATTTAAGGGCATAATAATAAGAATATGGGGGTTACAAGGGTACAATAATAACAATAAGTGGGGCTACACTAACATAATGAGGTACTACACTATTAATATAGGGACTTAACAGCATGCTACCCAGGTGTAGTTAAAACACCACAGGATGTCCATGATACTCAACGTACTGTAGGAAGGCTAGAATTCCTTGTGAATAAGGATTTCATTCCTCATGAACTGCGTGAGCAAGGCAAGCTGAAGACAGGCTGAAAATTGGCTGAGTATTGGCCCGATTTTGTCTGGATCAATGCGAGACAATTAGCTGAATATAGGAGGACTCTTCCGAGAAGAGTTGTATGTAATTGTTTCATGATTCCTTGTGGAATATACAATATATGATAGAGGGGTTTTGAGCAGTAAGCTTTCCTCGGGAAATTATCTGTGTTGTGTATGATTGATCTTTCTTCATGTTCATGTGATTAGCGTTTGTGTTTTTAATTCTGAAAAATATTTGTAGAAGCGATTCCGTATTTAACTTTAGTACATTGTTAGATCGGGTGAATACAAGATATACATGCATGTTGTATAATTTATACATGGTATCGGAGCACAAGAAATTGCAGAAGTGAAGCAGAGGCTGAGTTTGTGACTAGATAGAATTCAAATTTACAGAAAGAATTTCTTGGTGCTACAACTAATTCAAGATCGAAATGGCTTTCAATGGCTTGAGGTTGGAGTATGCACTCGAGGGCAACTCAAACTATATTGATTGGAAAAACAGGATGGAGGCAGTACTCGAAGAAAATGGCTTAAAGGAATTCATTGACATTGATGTTCCTAAACCCGCTGTGGCAGATGCTGCAAATCTTGATGCATGGAAAAAGAAAGTGGCAAAGGCGAGGAGGATCCTGTTGGAGGGAGTATGAAACCACATTGTCTCAAGCATCCATGGGAAAGCCACACCATATGCAATGTGGAAGGCTTTGACAGATCTATTCCAAAGAAGCAACGACCATAGTAAATTGGCGCTCAAAGATAAACTCAGGAAGATCAAGATGGAAAAGAATGACACTATTCCGATATACTTAACAAAGTTTGTCCAATGTCAGGATGAGCTTGGGAGTGTAGGAATAACTATCTCCGATGATGATGTGGTGAGCCTAGCTCTCGTAGGACTTCCCAAGAGTTGGCATAGTTATCAAGACTCTATCAATGGAAGGGAAAAGCTACCATACTGGGAATGACTATGGTCAGATTTAGTACAAGAGGAGTTCAGACGGAACAAAAGAGATGGATCTTCATCTAAGAATGAGGATGAAGAGGATTGTGATTTGGCTACCAAGGCGAGGAAGGGGAAGGGGAAGAAATTCCATTCTAAATCTAAGTCCAAGAATGGAAAGAAGCAGGACATGTCCAAGTGAATTGTTTTCATTGTCACGAGCATGGAAATTTTGCCACAAATTGACCACAAAAGAAGAAGAACAAGAGGGCTAGAGGATCTGCAACTGGTGAGGCTTTTGCCTTGTAATTTGAGCTTGACTTCTCATTGTTCGCATGCATGGTGTCCAGTGCATTGGGATCGGGGTGGTACTTGGATAGTGGTGCTTCCTTTCACATGATGGGAGACAAGGAAATTTTCAGTAACTTGGAGGAGAAGGATATTGAGATGCATATTAAAATGGGTAATGACAGGCAGTACGGTGCTACCAGGATTGGTACCATTACCTTCCAGAGGTAGTCAGGTAAACTCTTTCAATTAAAAAATGTAATGCATTTACCTGGTTTGAAGAAAAAATTAGACTCAGTTGCAATGTTAGAGGATAGAAGCTATGATGTTGTTTTCAGTGAAGGAAAATTTTTCCTGCAACACAAAGCAACAGGCCAAGCCAAGAAGATTTGGATTCGAGTTAAGAATCTATATAGACTTGATGTAGATGCGATTTATACAGAGCTTCCAACCATTTGGAAGTGTGATAAAGCCATGCAATTGACTATTGAGAGGGAGATGGATTTTCATGTAGGTAAGAATGAACCTCAAGATGTGGAGCAACCACATGCGGAGGATCATGGAGTGGGAGCAACCACTCATACAGATAAATTTTGAGCCAGATGGGAAAAGGGAGTGCATGCAACTATACCACCAGGTGTGAGGTGGGGCGACATGCATGATTAATCCCAAGAAGAAATTTGGGCAGGATCCTAGAGATGGTGGGTCTCATGGATCGAACCTGGTTATGAGGAGCCCACAAAGAAGCAGTAGCAGGATCAATTATATTAATGTAGTCAGATGTCAGGAGAACATGAAATCAAAGTGACAGTGTCAGATACTAGAGCGCAAATCAGAGTTGGCAGCAAGTGCAGAGTGCATGGATGTAGATGTTAGCAGCGCAAAGGATCTAGTAGACATGTGCAGTAGCTAGTAGCAGTCAGAAGACTTTGATCAGAGATGCATTATACTGATTCAGTTGTTTGGAGGCTATTCAGTTTCATAAGTGTTGCATGTGCAAGAAAAAATAGAGAAGTGTTGCATGTCGCATGCATGGAGTTGCATGTCGCATGTCGCATGCATGGAGTTGCATGTCGCATGTCGCATGCATGAGGTGCATGTCACATGCAAGGACATTCCATTATTTTTGAGAGGGAGTGTTGAAGTTTGCAATAAGAAATAGTGAAATTGGCATCCAGAAACAACATTTAGCACCCACGCCTAGTTCATTAAGCCCCTACAATAGGATGGGGCCTGCAGGGTTATTTTTGGTTCATGTCTATTTTGGTTATACCTTAATTAAGATGGAAAATAAACTGTAATATATTCTCAATGATTACTTGTAATAGTTAACTAAGTGTGATAAACTAATTTAACTCATGAATTTTGAGTTAGAGGTAGTTGGTGAGGCATGCAAAGTAATTCTAGTTGTAACAGAGTTCGAAGTGCAGTGGTGCATTAGTTAATGCAGGTTGTAATCAATTTAACTCAGTTAAGTGAGTTAAACTCAGTTATGCTAGTTGTAACTGTTTGATACATTAGTGAGGGATCAAGTGAATTAAATATTATTTAATTCACAATGAGTGATCTCACATGCAACTGAGGATTTACTATTATTAGCTACATGCATGTAAATTCCAGTGGAGACCCAGTTGAGATCTAGGTGAAAGGGAAGTGTAACTATCAGTTGTGATATTAGCAGGCTACCCAGGTGTAGTTAAAACACCACAAGATGCCCATGATACTCAGCGCAGTGTAGGAAGGCTGGAATTCCTTGTGAATAAGGATTGCATTCCTCATGAACTGCGTGAGCAAGGAAGGCTGAAGACAGGCTGAGAATTGGCTGAGTATTGGCCCAATTTTGTCTGGATTAGTGTGAGACAATTAGCTGAATACATGAGAACTCTTGTGAGAAGAGTTGTATGTAATTTTTTAATGATTCCTTGTGGAATATACAATATATAATAGAGGGGTTTTGAGTAGCAAGCTTTCCTCGGGAAATTATCTGTGTTGTGTATGATTGATCTTTCTTCATGTTCATGTGATTGGCGTTTATATTTTTAATTCCGCAAAATATTTGTAGAAGCAATTCAGTATTTAAATTTAGTGCATTGTTAGATCGGGTGAATCCAAGATATACATGCATGTTGTATAATTTATACACAAAAGAAGCATAATACATGGTTTCCTGTCAAGCAACATGTGAGGCAATCTAGATGAGAAAGATACTCGTTGGATTGTTTTGTTAGATGATGCATCCAACTGTGATCTAGTATGATAAACAGAGTTGCATCAAGATCTCTGAGAATCATGTTTTTCATGATCGATCCAAGCATATAGATAACTGGTACCACCATTTATGGGGCTGTGTGCAGATGCATATAATGTTGTTGTAGTACATTCTAACAGAGGAATAAGATGCTGACATTTTGACAAAGGCCTTGTCAAGAGGGAATTTATAGTTCCATAGGTGCAGGATAGGGGTGGTTGATATTCCCTTTCTTTCTGAGAGTGAGTGTTGAAAAATGCAACAAGAAAGTCTCATTTTGATTTTGCCTTGATTAAATTGAGAAAATTCGAATTTCCACATCAACAAACAACTTGAATGATGTTATATTGTGTGACATGACTCGTGTCACCAAATTTACTCAGTAAATTCGAGTTGGAGGAGTTAGAGTTTAATTAAGCATGCGTGATTTCTAATTTTTAGCAATCAAGGTCAGTTATCTAAGGTTGTTTTCAGTTAAACTAGTTCCAACTATTGGAGGAACTAGTGGAGGGTCAAGTTGTACAGTGGGACTTCATTCAAACTCAATGATCATCCATTTAACTGATCAATCAACCTAACATAGCTAGTGCATGCAGAGAATTATAGTTCCCTAGGCTTGGTGGAGATTCCAATGCAGTGTAACATCAGTTGTAGACTAGTCTTGAGTGTATAAGTGTTGCATGCAGTCAGATGATCAGCCTAAGGAATTGTGTAATTAAATTTGAGGATTTCCTAAATAATAGGGGAATAGTTCCTCAAGTTACAATGCAATGAAATCATAGCTCAAGCCAAGGCAGAAAATAACTAAGTCTGGGTCAAATGCTTCCAGTGAGTAGAGAGATTGATTGTGCACTTGCAGGGTGAGCCTAGTTTAACAAATCAATTGTAAAAAATCTCTATTCATTTTATTAATGCAAGAGGAATTGGGGCTTTAGCAGATTACATTCCCCAAACAAAAACACTTGTTCCATGTGTGTGATTTCTTATTGCATGTCTAATTTTTTTTTTTCTAAATTGTGAAATAATGTTTGAAAAGCAGTAATGTAGCTTTGTGTCTTGTGATTTTGATTAAAACTTCATGAGAAGTTGCAAATCTACAACATAATTTCTACATTTAATGGGTTATGGCCATCAACATCTATGCTCCAAGAAACCGAGAGGAACATCAACAAGTTTTTGATCAAGTACCCTAGTTTTGGGATTGCTATGGGCTCTCCTTTTAGCCATGGTTTCCTGTATTCAACCCTTTATCCATGACATATCTAGCCACTCTAGTTTGGGTAATACTTCTGAATATTCCCGTTCATTTGTTAACTTCAAATATATTCTCTTTTGTAGGAAACTCTCTAGGTTATTTTATTAAGATAAATACAAATATGATTGGGAGGGGTATTGTAACCTTTTCACACATTTGTGTTGAAATAGATATGAGCAAAGGGATACTTGATAGGATCCTCATCAATTGGAATGACTGAACCTTTTCGCATGTGGTGGATTACAAAAATAGCTTTTCTTTGTAGTTCCTATTAATGGCTAGGTCAGAGTCTAGAATGATTTGCCTTCTTCTTAAGGGAATTCTTAACTCCCTAATGCCAAGAAACATAATCGAGGAAGGAAAGACACAAAATATCCAAAAGGATCTAAGAATTCCTTAGCTCACAAGCAATATAACATGTAGTAAAAAAAAAAATCTGTAGTAAAATATAGTCCTTTGGTCTTAGCTCAACAACACACAACACCATCCCATCCCAAAAACTCTAGGGTTCCTCCTCCTCCTCCTCCTTCATCTCCCCACTCTCGTCTGAATCCATTGAATGCATAAGAAAGAGATACAACCATAATCCTAGCTTCATCCACGAGCAAGCAAAAACATATAAACATTAAAATCCGTTGAGAATTGCAATAATATACATAAAATTTATACTATTGCAACATTGTCAATATATTCTATTCTTCAAAATCACTAGAATCTCATAATTTCGAATTCTCAAAATATACTAATTTTTATTATTATTTCTGTTTAACTTAACTAATTAACCTTTATAAATAATACCAACTTACCATTATCACTCGAGTTGACATTACCTTGTAAATAATACTCACTCCCATTGATATTACTTTTTTGTTTTGGAAATTATGTTTTTTGGTTTGGAATAATACCACCCTTTATGTTTTGATTAAATTCGGGACTTAAGTTCCCTCCAAATTGCCCTATCCCAGTAAAATAATTTATTATATCCACATCATTTGAAATTAATTTAAGAATAATAAATTTTCATCTATGAAACTTGTCCCTGTAGTATTATCATATCCTAGTAAAACATTGTATTAGTTTCCATATCATTTGAACTTAATTTAAAATTAATAAATTTTCGCTTATGAAACATGTCCTGATAATTCATAATACTATGACTCCCACCCAAAACAAATGATTCTATGACTTCCACCAAAAAAAAAAATATTGGTCGATGAGCTGATGTTATGTCTCACTAAGGAGATGACCTTTGAACCTTCCATCATAGATTTCTAGAGGAATAAGATGTGGGGGGAGTATGTCTTTTAATAGCTAGAATTTTTGTGGGGTTAGCTAATCTCTTGCAATTCAAGGAAAGTAGCTTCATTTGGGGGCAAATGAAGGGTCATCTTCTCTAAGGGCCCGAAATGTGGATTTTTTCTTAATTTGATTTCAAAGTTTGCATATTTCTAAGCAATTGCTAGGGAATATTTCTTACCCCTACTTGAGGATTCACAATCCACTCTAAGGGAAGAAACCAACCCTCCAGCTAGCTCCAGGAGGAAGAAATTTTAGAAGCCAGAGAAGAGGTAATGATGGGGATGGGACAAAGAGTGTACTTGAACCTAGGGGAGTGAACAAGGGGATTGGGAAGGGGTTAAAAACTAATGCATGAGAGGAAAAAAATAAAGGCAATAGGAATAGAACAGGGGATGAAGGGAAAAGTATAGGAGGAGGAGAATAGAGGAGAGGACACTACAAGGAAAAGACTCTCTAGCGGATGTTTTTGAGGAACCCCTTATAAAAATACCCCAGAAATCCGTTTCTAATGGAGGTCACTAGAGGAGGTTGGCGGGTGGAGGTTTTTGCGGATGTTTTTTATCTGGTGTACTTATCATCCTAAACCGCACTGGTGCGTTCAACAAGAGAAAGCACCGGTGCACACAAAACAATGACACACTGGACATCGTACGCTCTGTACACACCTGCCTAGTTTGTCTTATTACTGTAGCGCACCAGTGATTTACAAAGCTTTTGCACCGGTGTGTCATAAAACCCTGCACCAAAATAAAAACCGCTCGTTGCAGCCTTAAAAAACTGCACCGGTGCATCTATAAAACCTCGCGCACTGGAATAGGGTTAAATAATAAAAAAAATACGGCCAAAAAAATACATTTTTGACTTTTCTCAGTGCTCCAGAGTTGTCAAGCATTGGTGCAATTTATCCATGTCTGAGCCGCCCTAACATCGGTCCTCCCATTGCACCCATTGCATGCACTGCTATTGTGCATTTCCCACCAATCCCCAGCTTGAATTTTGCAAAACAGTGGGAAAATTTTCTTTTTCAAATTCTACAGTCAATATGCCTCCTCGATGGCCAAATGCACAGGTATTTTTCTTGTTTTTCCATAATTAAGCCTTTTAGCGGATTATAATTTCAAATTACCTTAAAATTAAACATTTAAAAGAAAAAAAATTGTCACGCGGTGTGCTTGAGTCGTTCGGCTTGCACCGGTTTGCGGTGCTGCCTTTAAATTTACAGGCCGCACTGCAACTAGTGCTAACAGTATCCGCACTGGTTTCGGGAGGGTACCAAAAGGCGCACCGTGTTATTTTAAAATTTTAAAAAAGTGCGGTGCAGTTGGTTACCTGGCCACACCATTGACCATGTGGAATAGCAGCAATGCGGTGCATTGACTTAAATATCCGCCCAGGGGCGGGTATTTTTATCAACACACCGCATTCTGCATTTCGACAGGGTCAACGGTGCGACCTGGTAAAAGAACGCACCCTTGAATATGTAATGATGTCATGAGGTCAGTGCGTTGACCAAACTATACGCCCCGGGGCATAGAGTTTAGTCAACGCACCGCACTTCCAACACCTTCCATAGTCAACGGTGCGCTAAAAATTTTTAGGTGCACCGGTGCTGGTGCGCTGAATATTTTCTGGTGCACTGCTGCCGGTGCACGACAAAAAAAGACGCACCAGTATTGGTGCATGCCTGTTTTTTGTGGCTCATCGACTATTTTTTTTTCCAAAAAAAATTATATATGTATATTCCTAAATACATGTCTCATTTAATAAAAAAATTGTATTTAATATGTCAACCATTTAGAGACGTGAAAGGAGAGAAGAAGGGGAACAAGAGAAACAACAAGCGGACCAGTATAACATGGTTCGCTTGTGGGAGGCACGAGAGAGGGAGAGAGATGCATACCCTCACCTTATTACAACAGCTACCCAGGGTCTCCTAAGGCAGGTAGGCGTCCTCAAGTTCTATGAGGAGGCTACTTCCCTAAAGGGCCATGGTGGGTTTTTGAGACATCTTATTCGTAGGTGGGATGCCCACTGACAGGATTTCCGGGTTGGTCCTAACCAGTGGTACGTGCCCACTGAGGAGGACATATATTACATTATAGGGCTATCGAGGAGAGGGGTGGATTTTCCCTCGTTCCCAGAGGTTCCAGTTGGCTATGCAGTAGGGAGTCAGTTGGTGTACTCCAAGAGATACATGAGTGCAGATATATTGTCTCCTTCAGATTTTCAGGTCTCCGGAGGTCAGTTACGTATTGCTGCATTTGGTAGTTAGGAGGTGAGGTGCCTCTCACTTCTGATTTTGACTATTTCACACAACACCAGTGACAGGCAACGCATTAGTTTCTCACTTCTATATTATGTTGATTCTTTAGTACAAGAGCCATGACTTGTCAGGTAGTCTGCCATTTTTTTGTGGCAGTGTACAACCTTAGATAGATTTCATGCTCATGCACAAGGGAGGGTCAACTTCCCATTTACTACAGAGCTTTTTTGCTTATTTTTTGAGAGGTTTCCAGAGACGAGGTGATTAGAACTAGATCATGGACCTAAGTGATAGCTCAAAATTCAAAGTGTTTGGAAGCATGCCAAACCTAAGCAACTGGATAGATCTCGTCTTCCCGATTCCGGCACCACGAACAGTTCAAAAAACAAACATCGTATGAAGAAGTTACCGCAGTTTGAAAAGTCCAGTAAACTGCAATTTTTGGACTTTGACCAAGTTTGATTTGAATTTGGGAAAATTGAAAAGAGAATATTCCTCAAAATATTCCACTTGGACAAATTGCATGCAGACAAGTGTCATGATATAATTTGTAGTTGGGTTGAACGTGTTTTGGTCCGGCCAATCACAGGCCGCCACGTGGCCTAGTTTCGGTCATGTAAAATTTTTGGAGGGTCGAAGGATCGAATGCGAGACCTCCTGCACAACACGCGGGCAGCTTAACCAACTCCACTACTGACTGTTTCTTAACCTTATCGGGTTCAGGTTCAAAATATTGTTTGTGTGTGCCTATGGAGGGGGCCGGAAGGGCCAGCCCCGAGGGCCAGTCCTTCCCCATGCGTCCAAGCACCAAAAACCATGTGCTAAAGATCAGAAATGGTGAGATATGTTTTAAACGTGGATGAGTTAGTGTTAAATGTGGTTAACCCACGATAAAGTGGTATTAACACTAATTAGTGTTTATTCGATTTAAGAAGCGCTTAACCGACCTCGAATTGCAGATTAACATTAAGATAAGTTCCAGTTTAATCTGGCGGAGCTTTTTGAGTGCGCCCAGATTTAGGGGAAGTTCCTATTTTAACTAGAGCTAAGTTCAATTTCTCCAAATTTAGTGGAGCTTTTTAAGGGATAGTGGACAAATTTTGTTTTGGAGCTATCTTGAGCTAGATTCGACCAATTTTGGAGTGAAAATAGTCAGTTATACTATATAAGACATTAAAAAATCATTGGTGAGTGTTTCAGAGCCATCAAAGGACTTTTGAGTAGGTTTTTTTCTTCAGAAAAGTTCTAGGGGCCACTAGGGCCACCATGGACCAATAGTAGTTTGAGGCTTAGCCAGTGCAACTAGAAGCCTTATTCAGGAATCCAATAGTAAATTTTGGATGTTTCAGATTTTCTAGAACTAATGGTTTGGTTTGGAGAGCCTGTAGAGGACTTTTGAAGACTAAGATGCTTCAGTGAAGTTCCAGGGGCCACCAGGGCCAGCAAGTGCCAACAGCAGTTCGGGGCCTAGCCAGGGCAGCTAGAGGCCTTATGCAGAAAAAAAATAGTCATTTTTGACTGAAATCAGAATTATGAATCCAATGGAGGAGTTTTCAAAAGCTTTTGAGAACTTCTAGAGGTCTATAACCCATAGAGAATTTTTCTTTGACCTTAGAGCCAAGGGGTGCCGATAGGTGTTGGAGGTGAAACCAGAGCAGCTAGAGGCCATTTTTAGTGAAACAATAGTCTATTCTAAATATTTTTGGCATTCTGAATCCAATGAAGGGATTTTTAGATCTATTTGAAGACTTTTTAAGGTCAAAGAGCCATAGGGAAGTTTTGGGCAACCCAGGGTCAACTATGGAAGGAGGCCTAGATTGGGGATGTAGTGCTCATTTGGAGCAAATGATCAGTCTATTTTTGGTGTCTGATGTGTGATGACGACATTAGGTGAGGTTTCCGGGTGAGTAAAGGAATTCTGAAGGAGTTAGTGCCATAGATAAGCTCAGTGTAGCTCAAGAGCACCGACAAAAGGAATCAAGTCTAAGGGAGCCTAGATCTGTTTGCAGAGTGATGATAACCATGAAAGGGATATAGATGGTATTATAGGCCCATTGGTTCAATTTAGTAACCACTAGAGTTACATGTGGAACTTGTAAAATAATTTTTTCCATAATCCCAAAGAGCCAAGTCAAGATGACAAGAGCTCAAGGAGACGTAGCCCACGATATTCGGGTGAACTCCTAGATTAAATTTGCTTTTATGTGTGGATGTTTATTTGCTGCATTATATTGTTGTTACACATGTTTAATTTCAGCAAAAAAAAATGAACTTAAAGCATTTAAACAATTAAAAAACATACACCTGTTTCAAGTATAAAATTCTGCAAATGTCAAGTATAAGAGATATATTTTATTTTTTTAACTGAGTGGGAGGTTATTGAAAAGAATAACAAGTTATCCAACCCATTTTCAGATCAGGTTGGTATCAGAGCACTTGGTTGCTTGATTGACAGAGCAATGGCTTGCTTGTTTGACTTGAAAGGTTTTTAAACCGTGCAAAGAATTTGACTATTTGCAAACTGACTTTTGCTTGAGTTTGCTAGTGGTGAAGGGAAATATATTGTTAGCTAAGTCCAGAAGAGGAGAAGAAGGAAGAAAGGGCTGAAGGCATCTTCCTTTCCCAAAGGTCCTCAAGAAAACCCTTGAAGCAAAGAGGGTTTGTTTGCGAAAGTATTCTTGAATAAGAGCTTGACTCTACAACCATTTTGTTTAGAAGCTTTGTAAATTTTGTTGAAGTTCTTTGTTCATTGACATATTGATGACAACTTCTTCAGGTGAGGTTTCAAAATCCTCCTCCTTCATAATATTCTTCGATGAAGACATGAAGCGAGACTTCTACATCTTGAAGGACATGGTGCAAATTCTGTTTGAAGATAGAAGAGAAAGCACTAGACTTCATGAGCAATTGGTTGCTGTGAAGCAAGAGTGTTTCGGGGAAAAACACCCTAGATATTTGTTGGGTCAAAACCTCCACAGATCAGGGCATGCTATTCAAGAAGGACTCACACAACCACACTTGTATGCTAAAAACTAGATAACATCGATAGTAGAACTCACCCGTAATCCTACGTTTGATGTAGATCCCATGGGGTCCAAACCCCCAGCAACCCTTCTTCCTCCTTAACCTGAAAACCAAGAAGAAACGTGCACGGAAATCTAGTTGTACAACATATATTTACCCTAAATGTCAGTGAAAACCATGTGAAACATTACATAAACAATAATAAATGCTTAAATAATAATCCTTTCACATATACAAGTAAATATTACCACATGAATTCAGGAACAAGATGGTTCTTCTTTATTAGAACAACATGTACAGTAGTAAAAAGTGGAGAGATCACCTGAATCCTTCCACGATCTTCGAACAGACCGTCGTCCAGATCCGTCCCGCCCTTGCCTCGCTAAGATACTTTCAAGACTTGTGCACTCGAGATGGTATATGAACTGATCAACATCTCCAAGAAATAAGGGAATCCTGTAAAAATCTGGGAAAGTGCAGGAGGCACGGGAAATCAGACTTGAAATGGGATTCCAACAGAGTATAATATCTATAATAATTCTCTCTCCCTTAGGCTATACACATGAGGGTCTTTTATACTCCCTCAAAGTAGCTTCAATCAGTTGGAAACAGTTGGCCACGTGCTGGGGTGGTTGAACTACTGGAGTAACCATCAACCCAACCCGAAAATAGGGAATTTTTATATATATTTTTAATGATTTTAATGGCATATGCGGAAAAGTACATGTGGACTCGCGTATACACGCGGAAAATTCTGGGCATACCCGCGTATGGGATTTTTAACATTGTTTTTTATAAATTTTGTTCAAGTCTGTGGGAATGGGTGCCCAAGGCCATAGAGACAATCATGAATCACATGAGGGTGAAAAATGATGCTATAACAAAGAGAAAGAAGAAATTCTTCAAATATTGCATGATATGGAGATGCATCTCCACCAAGCCCAAGAGGTTTTAACCAAGAACATGCATGAAGCAGAGGTAATTCACTCTAATTTGTCTTTAGTTTCCTCTTTAGATAGATGTGTTGGTTCATTTCAAAATCACACTAGAGGTATAGGGTCCAAGTTAATGTTTAAAATGGGCTATGAAGGCAAGGGTTTAGGAAAGCATGCACAAGGAATGATTGATCCTATTTTGGTTTAGGAATGACCTAAGAAATTTGGTCTTGGTTATGTTCAATCTAATGGCGAAGAATCCAAAGCCATGAAGGCATATGAGGCAACTTCAAAGAGAAATTTTTTTCCAAGTTCTAAACCACAAACATGTCAATTTTATTTTCAAGTTGATTGCCATTGTTTGAAGCCTATGTTGTAGCAAGAAGATTGTAGACATGCAACTTATGGCGAGCATGCGAGTTCAGATAGTTTTCAAGACATAAACACTGATGTTAGTCTTCAAATAAAAGCGGGAGCCTCTACAAGTTCATCTCCTCATGAAGGCAAAAAATATGGACATGAAAAGCAACATGCAAGGTATAATTCTTCCCATAGTCAAGTTGATTATGTTTCTGCAAGGCATGACAATTCTGCATGCTTGAATGGAAGAAAGATTTGCTGCGCATATTGTGGTCTGTGTAACCGTGTTGTTTCACAATGCTGGAAGAGGATGAAGGCATACAGGAAGCAGTTGAGGCAAAGGAAACTTGCAAAGAGTGTGCATAAGACTTGTACACATTTCCAGAAGAGGGGACATGTTGTTGCCCATTGTTGGACATTGCATCCAACTAATCATCCCAAGCATACAAGGCAAGAAGATAGAAAGACTAGTGAAAATGGAAAGGATTCCATCATTGATGTGAGAACGAATGTTTCACAGGAGGAATATTTTCAGTAGCAAAATTCGTTGTGGAAGTGGCTTAGTGAGAAGTGGTTTGAGTTCTTGACACAATAAGACATAAACTCATTTGTACATATGAAAATTTCAGTCAAGTATGCATGTATTTATGCTGTAATCTCATGTTTTTTTGAGCCACCTTGGATCGATGATCAAGGAAGTGATGTTTAGCTACCTTCTGTAAATTTCTTGCCAGAAAGTTTTGAGTGAGTTCAAGGAAGACAGTTCTTAACAGGAGGAAAAGCGCATCTAGGAAGGGAAGTGTCGACTACCTTCGAGTTGTGGTTCAAAGGCACTAGCCATGCAAGGCAAGTGTATGGAGGATGGAAAGAAGAGGGTGTTGTACTCTCATATACTGTACAAATCAATATATCAGTCTTTTGGGGTCCAAAAGATTCCCAATGGGGAGGTGTGATCAGAAATGGATCATGGACCTAAGTGATAGCTCAAAATTCAAAGTGTTCGGAAATGTGCCAAACTTGGGCGACCAAATAGATCTCGTCTTCTTGATTTCGGTGACGTGAACAGTTCTAAAAACCAACTCTGTATGAAGAAGTTATCGCAGTTTGAAAAGTCCAGTAAACTGCAATTTTTGGAATTTGACCAAGTTTGACTTGAATTTTGGAAAATTAAGAAGAGAATCTTCCAGGGAATATTCCCCAGAATATTCCACTTGGACCAATTGCATGCAGACAAGTGTCATGATATAATTTGTAGTTGGGTTGAACGTGTTTTGGTCTGACCAATCACAGGCTGTCACGTGGCCCAGGTTCGGTAATGTAAAATTTTTGGAGGGCTGGAGGATTGAGCCCGAAACCTCCTGCACAACACACGGGTGGATTAACCAACTCCACTACCAACTATTTCTTAACCTTATCGGGTTTAGGTTCCAAATATTGTTTGTGTGTGCCTATGGAGGGGGTCGGAAGGGCCAGCCCTTCCCCTTGCTCCCAAGCGCCCAAAACCAGGTGCTAAAGATAAAAAATGGCAGGATATGTTTTAAACGTGGATTAATTAGTGTTAAACGTGGTTAAACCATGATAAAGCGATATTAACACTAATTAGAGTTTATCCGATTTAAGAAGCACTTAACTGACCTCAATTGTGGATTAACATTAAGATAAGCTCCAGTTTAATCTGGCGGAGCTTTTGGAGCCTGCCTAGATTTAGGGGCAGTTCTTATTTTAACTGGAGCTAAGTTCAATTTCTCCACATTTAGTGGAGATTTTTAAGGGACATTGGACAAATTTTGTTTTGCCTCTATCTTGAGCTAGATTCGACCAATTTTGGAGTGCCAATAGTCAATTCTGACTATCTCATACATTCCAGACTCATTGGTGAGGGTTGAAGAGCCATCAGAGGAATTTTGAGTAGGTTTTGGCTTCATATAAGTTCTAGGGGCCACTAGGGCCACTATGGACCAACAATAGTTTGAGGCTTAGCTAGTGCAGCTACAAGCCTTATTCAGGAATCCAATAGTAAATTTTGGATGTTTCAGATGTTCTGGAACTAATGGTGTGTTTTTTAGAGCTATAAAGGACTTTTGAAGTCCGAGATGTTTCAGTGAAGTTCCAGGGGCCAACAAGTGCTAACAGTAGTTCGGGGCCTAGCCAGGGTAGCTAGAGGCCTTATGCAGCAAACCAATAGTCATTTCTTACTATAATGAGAATTATGAATCCAATGGAGGATTTTGAAGAAGATTTTGAGGACTTCTAGAGGTCAAGAACCCATAGATAATTTTTCTTTGATCCCAGAGCTAGGGGGTGCCAATAGGTGTTGGAGGCGAAACCAGAGCAGTCGAAGGCCATTTTCAGTGAACCAATAGTCTATTATGAATATTTTTGGTATTCTAAATCCAATGAAGGGATTTTCAGAGCCATTTGAATAATTCTGAAGGTAAAAGAGCCATAGGGAAGTTTTGGGAAACCTAGGGTCAACTCTGGAAGGAGGCCTAAATTGGGAATGCAGTGTTCATTTGGAGCAAATGATCAGTCCATTTTTGGTGTCTGATGTGTTATGGAGATAGTAGGTGAGGTTTCAGGGATAGTAATATAATTCTAAAGAATTTAGTGCCATAGAGAAGCTCAGTGTAGCTCAAGAGCACCGACAGAAGGAATCAAGTCTAAGGGAGCATAGATCTGTTTGCAGAGTGATGATAACCATGACATGGATATGGATGGTATTCTAAGCCCATTGGTTCAATTCAGTAACCATTAGAGTTAAGTGTGGAACTTGTAAAAGAATTTTTTCCATAATCCTAAAGAGCCAAGTCAAGATGACAAGAGCTCAAGGAGACGCAGACCACGATATTCGGGTGAACTCCTAGATTAAATTTGTTGTTACGTGTGGATTTTTATTTGCTAAATTATATTTCTGTTACACATGTTTAATTTTAGCAAAAACAAATGGACTTAAAGCACTTAAACAATTAAAAAAACATACACTTGTTTCAAGTATAAAATTCCGCAAATGTCATGTTCAGAACTGAGTGGGAGGTTCTTGAAAAGCATAACAGTTTATCCAACCCATTTTTCAGATCATGAGGCATACTTTTGTTCAGAAGCTTTGTAGGCCGATGTTGGAGGCATGGATGCACATGTGGGGACAGATGATGCCTAAGAGGGGCGAGACTAAGTTTTCCGCGAGGATATCGCATGATGCACTAGAATTGCTAGCTAGTGTTTATGAGCATCCCTTCATTATGGTCCCCTGTCCTTATGTTGGTTTGGATTGGCGAGGGTGTGCCAACATCCTCTTCACAGATGATGAGCCTTTAGATGATGGAGGTAATATTACTATTTTATTTAAATTTATTCTAACATGTTCTTTAACTTGTTTTTATTAAATTGTGTAATGAAATTGTCTAATTATTGTTCTGTACTTGTATATATTTTGGAGACATTGGGTCTTTTGATGGCAAGGACATGCCAGCACCACCACATGATCCAGGTGTGGATCCTGATGATGATCAAGATATGCCAGATCCCGAGGATCATCAGGAGGCTAGTGTAGAGAGACCTGCTCTTGCTGGTGCACCGGTACCGCCTTTTGCTAGACGCGGTAGGCTTGATAGCAGATTGAGGTTGGAGTTGGGCGACCAACTCTGTACATTGATTGTTGTGGCGGGAGTCAGGACCGCTACTATGAGAGAAATACAGGCCGATGGTAGGTTGGTACATATGTGGAGAGGCATGCTGCGTGACATGTACAACCTGATGCAGCATGTTGTAGGAGCTATGACCTTAGTTACGTGGATGAAGAGGACCCTTGCATGTTATAGGCATCGTCGAGACGCAACACGTGATCAACAGTCCGCAAGCAGCGACAATGCATCATCTGATGATCACGATCAGGGAAGTGATCATCGTTCACCACACGCCGCGCCAGATGAGCAGCCTCCACTAGCATCAAGCAACAGTCATCATGGAGAGTAGGCTGGACCATTGACCATGTCCAGTCATCACGATGATCATGAGTAGGCTGAACCATCGACCATGTCCAGTCATCATGATTAGCAACCGACAGTTGATCATGATCAACATGTATCGACTGATCAACTTGTTGAGGCTGCACCATTGACTGAGCATGCCTTGACTAGTACTGCTATTGATGATGTACCACCAACTAATAGATGACATCTATATTACAGTTGTATATTTTTGACATTATATATATATATATATATATATATATATATATATATATGGTCCATGTATTTTATGTTCATGTTGCAGTTGTACTTAATTTACATGTTGGTGATCATCATCATGTGTATATTGTTAGGTCATGTTAAATATGTTCATTTAATGTGCAACTTGTAGATAGATGTGTATGTGATAGCAGTTTTTTCACATGATATGTATATTTGATGTTTGTGTTGTGATGATTTTATATAATTCTAATTGTGTTTTGTTAGATGATCATGATCACGATGATGTTAATGAATTTGAATGTGTTTTTTAGTCAAATATGATGTTTGTATGATGGTTATCATGATCGTGATGTTTATTAATTAATTTAATATTAAATGATCATGATATTGTAAAATTGTAATATTTGTAATTCTAATTGTATGTAAAATTCTAAAATTGTAACTGTATTTGTATTAATTGTAATTGTTGTATGTAAAATATTTGTAAAATTTTAATTGTAATTGTAATATTTAATTTATTGTGAAATGATTGTAATTTTAATTTTAATTGTAATTGTGTAAATGTAAAATTGTAAAATTGATGTAATTATAATTCTAATTGTGTGTAAAATTATAAAATTGTAATTGTATATATGTAAAATTCTAAAATTGTAATTGTAATTGTACGTGAAATTGTAAAATTGTAATTGTAATTGTAATTCTATGTAAAATATTTGTAAAATTTTAATCGTATTACTGTGAAATGATTATAATTCTAAAATTGTAATTGTAATTGTAATTGTATGTAAAATTCTAAAATTGTAATTGTAATTGTAATTCTAATTCTAATTAAAATTGTAATTGTAATTATATTTTATTATGATCTTACATACAAAAAAAAGAACTTTATACAGTACGCCATTATTTTTGAGATCAACATAATTGCAAATTATCAAGTGAAATATTGATTTTAACATTAACACAATGCAAATTGCCAATTAATTCAAAATACGTATTATAATGTTTCGAAAAACCCATCTTAAAAAGTATAAATATTGATGATCAAATAACACATGTACCATATCACTCTCAGTTATCATGATCACCCTCATTATCTTCCAGCTCACATGGCATGATAACACTATCGTTCTCAAAAATATGTTTTGATCTAGGGTCATGTTTCAATACGAATCACCAATCACTATCCAACACATATGGGTAAAAAAACACCTGGTTGCAGTGTTTGGGGAAAACATAGGGCTCCTTAGCTTCATCCCACATCTTTCTAGAGTTGATATATATCAGCCTACTATCGCGATCTTCCTTTACATTATTTTGATCAAAGGTTTCCCACCACTTGCACCTAAAAATAACACATTGGTAAGAAGAGAAATCCACTTCAATGATCTCTTGTATCTTTTCGACGTAACCTAACGTCCCTCGTACTAGGTTTTGATCATGGTGGCTAGATTGACTAGATTGATCGAACTCAACTTCCACTCCATAGTCTTGTGTGATGTTTCCAGCATCGACATTTTCTGTGTGAAAATGGTGTCCATATGCCCACATAGATGGGAACAAATGAACCTATTATAAAAAAGTTTAAAAAATCATAGTGTCATGTGTCTTATAATAACCCAACAGTTAAAATATGAAATATAGATGTCTTATAAGTTTAAAATGTATATATAAATTAAATAGATTATTACCGAGTTGCTGCACCCAATCCCTACGTTTAGCGCATCCTCTTCAGCATGCGGGTAACGACCGGTTGCACCGTATTTCTCTCTGACTTGGTCAGCAACCCAACTGTTGGGGCATATTTTTGGCATATTTTCTTTTAAATGATTGGGATAAGGCACACTTCAACCATTCAACGGTCTGAATTCTTTCCTGTCACTATCCCATTTCATCCTCTTTTGTTCATACAATGTGACCCACGGTTGTGTCTCTTCAGAATTGTAAAGAACGAATTTATTGATTGCTTCAATTTCTGCATTTGCTGATGAAATCAAAACAACATTATATAGTACATAGAGATCAAAATATACATTATATCAAAGTTCAACATAAATATTTACTTTGTGTAAATTTGAAAAATTATAAGTTGCTTACTCTTTATCAAGCGCTTTTTTCCACTCGTTTGGAGGAACTCCCCTTCTCTTTTGTCTTCATCCCTTTCATCGTCCCAAATCACCGCACCTGGTCTGTTTTCAATCTGCTTGATTTACTCACTGGCATAATAGAAAGACTCATATGAAATGTACCCCTCTACCATAGACCCCTCGAGTTTTTCCCTTTGTCGAACAAAACCTTTCAATTTCTTCATGTACCTCTCTAAGAAGAACATCCAACGACAAGAAACCACCCCAACTAATTCAACCTCATCTACTAGGTGGATTGAAGCTGCAAGTCCATGAAACTTGTCGGCATTTCCTTCTCAAAAATACAAACAATTTCAACTATCTCTTGACACCACTGTGGAATGCTAGCCACATGAATCTCCTTTGACGTGATCCAACGTATAAATGAAAATAATTTAGATATGACACGTCCTAGGTCTTGAGGGAATTCATGTTTCACACACCCACGCACGAACAAAGGATAATGACACTGCAAAGTTATAAACGCGTGCAATAATATACAAAATTAGTTATGTTTTATGATCTCTGCATGGGATAAATTTTATTAATATAACAAATAATAAAATCATGCTTTTGACATTATACATACTCTTAGAAGATTCAAATGGTCATGCTATTTCAACCCTTAAAAATGATCATCCACGGTGAAGCAAAGCCATAGTGAAGACCCGTATGAAGATGGCACCCTCACACCCATTATAACTTCCTTTGCCAAAGAAAGATCATCTTTTTTTAAAGTCCATGGGACATCACCTTCTGAAATACCATGAATTAGAGGGACCAATGCCTGCCTTTGATCCTGTACTTTCTAATTATCTTGTCGAATGTTTCTTTTTATTTTTTGAAGTAATAAGATCTTTCCTAACAACCAATGTGTCACTTTGTTTTGATGATATGTTCCTCCATAAAGAAGATGAAACATTTTTAAATATATGCATGGGATCTAATAAGTGGGTAATCTTAAGATGCTCCCAATATGGGAGGTTATAAAAGATGGATTTCCTATTCATCCCAATGGGAAATTTCTCAACATAGGTGTTGAAGAATTTTGGATCATCAAACATAGGCTCCCCGTTTGAATTGAACATTTCTACGAATTCCTTCTCCTTCTCTCTCTCATATTCTCTAAGCCATTCAGCTGGTGTCGTTATTGGAGGCCTTTGGGTTATCTCTCGTTTACCATTGAAAGTGGATGTTGCTCTTCTGTAAGGGTGTTCTTTTGGAAGGAATACCCTAGAGAAAACATACACTAGCTTTCGTAGGTCCTTGGACCATCTAGCTTTCAGAGAAGGTCCACAACATTTACATCCAAAATACCGTTTTGTTACAAGACCTCCGAGATTATTGTATACAATTAATATGCATGGCACGTTAAAGAATATCATGAAGATCATAACAACTACAACGAATTAAATAACTAATATGTGAAAGAATATTGTTACATATATAAACAAATCAATAAATTAAACATGTAATTTACCAGGGCAAACTCCTAAGCCTGGATAATCATGTGTCATGTAAGCACATATGCCATACAACGTAAAAATCTTCTCTGCTACGATGGGTCTTGATACATTATATACATTTATCCCAACCCATAATTCCTTCAACTCATCTACCAATGGTTGTAAGTTGACATCCATATTCTTCACTTTTTTCTACCAGGGACTATGAGAGCCAACATAAGATGTTCATTCTTCACGGACAACCATGGGGGGATATTGTTATTGATCACTACTACAGGCCAAACATAATAGTTGGTGTTCTGGAGGGAATATGGGTTGACACCATCCATGGCTATGCTGAGTAGTAGACTTCGCCCTTCATCCTTGAATTTTTCGGGCCATATATCCTCTATATGCTTCTTGGCTATTGAATCAGTTGGGATTCACATACCTCCCAAATCACTTCTGTGTGAGGCATGCCATCCCTGCAACATAACTAATTCTTTGCAATGAAATAGCCTTTGAATCCTTGGGATTATAGGCACGTGCCTCAATATCTTAAAAGGAGGAAAAATACGTGATTTAACCTTCTTTTTTGATTTATCATACCCTTCATGCCCAAATTTCGGACATATCTCTTTGTTTTCATATTCTCCTCTATATAGAATACAATCATTTGGACATGCATGATATGATATGTACTCAACACCCAACATTTTCAACAATTTCTTTTCCTCTTCACAACTATTGGGCAAGACATTATCACTCAGAAGAACGTTATCTTTGAATAACCTGTAGTTGGTGATCATGGAAAAATATATTAATAAATGTACATTAATGTCGATATAATTATTAACGTTCATAAAATTTACCATTTGTGTTGTTCATTGTGTACTGATTATATTTCTCAAATTTATATAAGGGAGGACTTTATGGTAACTTACCTCAAAATTTCCGAGAAACATGCATTTGACAAGCCAAAATTTTCTTTCACGTTGTATAGTAACATCGTTTTCCCCAACTGGGTAGACTTTGACTAACCACCAGGTCCAAAGAGAGGGGTGGTGGAAGAAAATTTAAGGCTTTCGAAAAAGGTGTCAACGATATGAGCATCATCCCCTAGCTAATCATCGTTTTGGAATGCATCTAACAATATTGTCTCCATGGTAGTCGTATTCCTTAAGTAATCATCCATACCAACCTCTACTTGACTGCCTCCATTGCCAGCTTGTGAAGAACTACTATTGTTGTAGTCATTCCTAATTAGTGAATCTGGACATAGCGGGAATTGAATCGGTGGTTGATTCAACCATTCTTGGTATCGTTCCTATCCGATTTTTTCTCTTAATTCAGTCTTCTTTCGATTTGACATTGTCGTGGGGTGCAACGGAAGATGGTAGTTAGGTCGCTCATCATCACTAGAATCCTAATAATTTAAAAAAATATTTGAACATGATTAGTACAAAATATATGATATCAATTAGTAACCCCGTTAACAATATTGCATGATTAATTGGTTTTATGTTGAAATAATTACATCAATCAATATACTAAACAATTATAATTATTACCATCATTGTCTCAAGATTGTGGCTAGAATATGCAATATTGTTACAATTGGCAGGGTGAAGCGGCTATCCATTTTCATCTACCAAATGCGCCTTGTAGCATGCTGCTCCTGATAAGAGCTTTCGACATTTTGGAGTTGTTTGAATATTTTGTGCATCTGAACTTGATTTTGAATCTGCATGAACCTGCAAATTTGTATACATTATAAATTTAATTAAGCTATGCATGATTGACATGGATAAAAAACATAAATTCAATTAGATAATGAAAATATAAATAAAATCTGAAGTAAATATTATGTCTCAAGATGGATAAGGAGAACTCCACGATGGACTTTGAGAAATATTATGGAACAAGCTGGATTTTGAAGAATTTTCCATTCGATATAATTATGATATTTTCTCCTTGCATTTGAGATAAATCAACAATAAATTTTGGTGCTCACACCTAAAAGTAATTTTGGTGCCTTAAAAATGGACTTCTTGTTATCGGTGCTAATGTATAGATCACTGCATCGGTGCGTTTTCGTTACTACGCATCGGTGCTATTGTAGATCATATCTGCATATCCTTTTCAATTTTTATTTTGAACATCAAAAATACAAAAAAATTAGAAAATCAAAAAATCATATGTTATAGTATAAAGTTTTTATACTATATCATAAAAGAAGCATTTCAAAGCTCGATGAATATTAACCTTATTGAAATATATGTTTTGATTTAAGCTTAAGCTCTGAGCAACTTCCCGAGCGGAAGCGGTGATCACAGAAAAATGCTTTCGGATAAGTTATTGCGGGGGAAGAAGTAGCTCGTTGTTTATCAAATCATGACCCCCCGTAGTTGACTAGTCAAATCTTGGATGAGCCGTGATAAACGGCTTGGATTCATTACAAGGGGTATAGGTTGAAGTTTTCCGCCGTACTCCAGGACCCCCCGCAGTGATGTCATCAGGCGAAGTGGCAAATAGCTGTCATCCACTCTCAACGGTTTGTCCACATCATGTCAGCATTTATTACGGATTCTCGTAGCTTTTTAAAGAGTTCTTTAGTCCCGTTTTGTCCATGTGTGACTGTTTTTCCCCTTTTGAACCGTGTTCTTGCCACCTTTGCATTTTCCGTTACCCCGCGAATTGTTTTCAGTTCCTGTTAGTCATGGCAAAACGAATATCCTTGTCTGGTTCATCAAACCTCAGTCCCCTCCTGGATAGTGAAAAGGACGTCCAGGATACTGCGTCGTCCGTCAATCATCCATTATTCCATTACCAAGTAACCCTAAACACTGATAAATCCCCTGTATTATCTGCTATGAAAAGTTCTGGTGTGTTGTCCGCCTGTATTCCGAAAACTCACTTCTTTCCCGAGTTCATCTCATGGTTAGTCTCATCAATGTACCCTGGTAAATGTTTTGTCATGAATTCTCAGGGAGAAAATGTCCTGCAGATATCAACACAATTAATTCGCCAAGCATTGTGCTTTCCAGAAGATAAGTCTCCGTTACAATTCTCCGAAGATTCATTGGTTCAGTATTTTGAAGACCTTTCAAACGAAGAGTTCATTCGTTGTATGTCATTTCTGAAATCAAATTCAGAAAAAACTCAATTTGAAGGAGAAGAGTTCAGTTTGGAGGTGTTCAATGTTCAGTATAGGCCAGTTCTTAGCTGCATTACAGGGATTTTGGGGAAAGACGATGACCACAAAATTGATAAATCAGTCTTGGGGATGTTTGCACTGATGATGAAACCAGGGGTGGTCCTTGACATTCCGTCTTTTTCACAGGAAATAGTAAATTCCCAATTGATAGCTTTTCCTCTAACAGGTTTCTTCAGATTTCCATCATTGGTTGTTTACTTATTTTTGTATCAAAATTTTGAAGAGTTCATGAGTTTGGGTTTAAATATAGTTGATAGTAATAAAAATAAGCAATCAGTTTTATTCTGGACTGACATGATTAGAAAAGAAGAGAATGAAGCAGGGTTGTTTGAATTTGCTAATCATTTCATGTCTATTGCTTATAAAATTTTGAATGTAAATCTTCCTCCATGCTTTCTACCAAAAGCCCGCGAGTTCCTACAGATAGGACCCAATTGCAGATTTGGAGATTGGTTTGTATTCGAAGAATACTCAGAGATAAGGCTGTATGGAGTTAGCATTGAGCCCTATAGGCTCCCAACTTTTGTACCCATGCGAATTTTCGCCCTGGAATTCATAAGGCAAAGTCTTAATGTAGACCAAGTCCACTTTCTTCCCATGAAGAAAGGTTTGATGTACAAATTGCCTATGAGTGTGGGACCTTTTGTGGTCAACACGAGACAAGCTTTTGATGAAGTCTAAAAAATGTTGGAAGGGACACAGTTGTTGTTGGGAGAAAAATGGCCTTATGATCCGCATGGAATAATTTCTCAGAAAAGGGTTGAGAATGGGTATGCTGCATTTTCCCATGTAAGCAAGCCTGATATAGAGAAGCTGGCAAATCTAGGTGAAACAAGTGTCTCAAAAACTAGCATTCAAACACCTGCCATTATGGAAAGGGCAAGCAAAAGAAGTAGAGAAGATGTTATTGAAATAGATAATGAGGAACCCAGAGAAGAAAAGAGAACCAAACTAGCTGAAGATCATTCTCCCAATTCGCCTGGTTTTACCCTTCATATCAATGAAGAATCAAGTATTCCCTCTTCTCCTAGAAGACATGAACTTTACTCAGAAAGGATGCCAGAAATCAAGCAAGTATTCACGCAAATTTAAGAAAGAAATCAGAGAATAAAAGCCAACGTAGAAGCGCAAGTAGAACATCACAAAACTGCTGATCAGACTAGATTATTGACTGTAATGGATATTGAAAAAGATCAATTTAGAATGGCTCTGTCACATCCAAAGGGAATGTCCCTTGGGTCTTCGAGCAGCTTTAATGAGGTAAACATAATCGTGGATGTTAAAAAGATCCCATTGTGGGACAAAATGAATCTTCATATGCAGACCGGGCAGTTGATTGTAAATGATTTGAGCAAGACTAATGCCACAGCAGTCAAGACTGAAAACATGCTTGCAAAGGTCATCAAACAATGCAAAATGGAGAAAGCTAATTCAAGGGCGTTAACAACTCAAAATGAAGAGTTGAAGAAGATCATTATGAAAATTGGTGTGGATCCAATTGATAAAGCTGCAATTCAAAAACTCATGAAAAGTGCAGAAGTAGAAATATCCTCACTAAGGAAAAAGTTAAAATTCCAGCTACAGAGCACTCAATGGCTGCAGAAGTAGCTGAGGTGGAAAAAGAAAAGGAAGATTTACGTTTGCAATTGTTACAAAAAGATGAAGAGTTGTCCAAAGTGAAGCAGAATGCTATATCTCTGCAGAATCATATTCAAAATCATACTTGCACTTTTGTTGTTCCTACAGGTGACAGAGATGCAGATCCTCGAACACAAGTTGTTCAGATCAGCACAGAATTGAAGATGGCTGAAGGTGATCTTAAGAGGGTTCAGTCAGAGTTAGAAACATCTATTAAGATTATGAAAGGATGGGAAGATAAAGCAAATGAAAATAAGCAGAAACTACAAAAGGCCGAAGATGAAATTAAGGAGCTCAAGGAGAAGCTAAAAGGTAACATCTCACTTTTAAGAGCTAAAGATATTATTTGGACTGAAATTATCTCCGAAATGAAGTCAAATTGGGATTCCTTGAATACAATTGCTAGAGAGAAATGCCTCATCTCAGACCATGAGCAGGAGATATTATCTGAAAAAGAAAACAGCCCTTAAAAGAGAAAATTGGGCTAGGAGGTTTTTAAATTTTATTAATTCCAAATCAGATGAAGAGCTAGAATAAATCGAGATACAAGACAGATACCTTTATGCTGAAGAAGTCAATAAAATGATAATTAAAAATGATCTACGGAAAGCTGCAGAGAAAAGGTTAATGGGGCTTAAGGAGGCGGTAAAGAATTTTGATATAACTTTTGATAAATTAATCCGAACAGGTTTACCTTCATGCTGGATAGAGAAGGGAAGTATTTTGACATGGAAATTTTATGAAGATGCATTAACACTGGCAAAGAGCAGGGCAGATAGAAGGCATGAAAAGACACAAGTTTTGAAGGGAGAGACAGTGTTTAACTTTTTGCAGAGGCACTTCAATTTGCTATGGATGGTAAAAGCACTCTTCACCGAAAGGCTCACTCACAATCGGGTTGTTACATTTAGATTGGAATACCTCAGTTACAAGAACGCTTCTACAACTCAAAGTGAACTCTGGAAAAAATGCAAAATCTTCTCTATTGACACAGCAAAAAAGATTCCAACGGATAAATCAAAAGTAGTCGTTGATTCCGCAGTAACTTCAGGACCAGTTGTTCCTTTAGATTAGAAGTTTTAAAAATTCTCATCATGTCATTTCTTAGGATTATGTAAATGTAATAAGACTTTTTCGACGCATGTACCTCCATGACAGTTAACAGTTTAGGCAGTTAAAGTTGGTTAGAGTAGTTAGAATCAGTTTCATTACTGGAAACTGTTTTGTCATAATGTATTTAAAGACAATTTGAAGAAAGTGAAAGGTTCCGAGTTTTGGACCTTGAAGCCTAATTTTGTACTGAAAAATATTGAATTAATGAAAATTTTTGCAAGTTTCCTTCATTCTATTTATGTTGAATAGTTTTCCAGTTTTCATTTCGTTTCCATATCTATGGATAAAATAGAGTGATTTGAGCTGCAGGTCTCTTGATATCTGTGTATCTAGGAATTAAACATCCTTAATGGGCACTCCTCTATTTTAACTTTATTGTTGCTCACTTCTTCAGGGTTTTATAATGGTAGATTCTGTTTTAAGCAGCATATCAAATTGAAATCCTTTCTTTCTTTTTCTTCCATTTATTCACTTCAGCATAAAAAGAACATGGCATTGCAGAACTTGTAGGGGTTTGATATTTGGAGATTATATTATTAATATTTGAAGGTTTAATAAACAGAGACAGATATACACTTGTTTGTGACATAATCTTTAATGTCTTGAGCACGGATTCCTTTACACAGCAAGGAATTGTTTCTCAAGGAACAACATTAATTGGCGCCGTTGCCGGGGACCGAAGATTCGAAGACTTTCCCTGGGTTTTGTTGTAGATTTCCTCTGGTTGTTCAGAGAGGAGGAAATAAGTAAGCTGTGTTTGTTTGAAAATAGCTCTGGCTCCCAAGAGACCTCACACGAGGTCGGATGCATCTCAGCAAAAAGTTCCCGTTTTGTCTGATCCTGAGAAGCTTGTTTCAAAGAAGGGCCAGAAACCAAAAATATTAGATACACCTAAAGCTACACTGCTCGCACCAGGCAGCAGTTCACACATTTTCTCATCCAAGAAAGCTTCCAAGAAACTCATTTTCTCGGAAGAAGAATCATCACCATCACCTGTTCATTTTCAAGAACCCACATTAGAAGAGCAATCTTTGGAGTTTGTGTCTTTTCCTTTTATAGAAACTCAGCCCCATATAGCTGCCAGCTCTTCTGCAATCGTTCATACTCCAACTCCTATATCAGTTGTTCCACCTCATTCATCCCCACCTACAATTGGTATTCACGTTACTCCCGCTCAAGGAGCAGTTAACCCGGGCATAAAAATGGCAGTCCCTGCAGCCCCTGCTTTCTTGATGAATAGATATGCACCATTAAATTTACCGCAACCACTGCATGATATGCCTCAGGAGTATCTTAAGTTACTCCATAGATATACTGGTGAAGATGAAATAACTGCAGAACAACACTTGCCTTTGTTTTGCACGTTTGCTGAGAATTTAAATGTTGAACATTTGGACATTGTAATGAGACTTTTTTTTTAGTCTCTAGGTGGAGAGGCAAGAAAATGGTTCAAAGGATTTCCTAATGGTACCATTAATGATTGGGATACCCTAGAAACATGTTTCACCGAGAGATGGGGTGAAAAAAGGGACCATGGCTATTCTTTGACAGAATTCAATGCAATAAAGAAGAAACCTGATGAAAACATGAAAGATTTTGTGAAGAGATTTAATAAATTGTATAATAGTTTTCCTGCAAAGATGAAGCCTCCTCCTATTGGAGCAAGGGTTGTTTTTGTTGGTGCATTTGAACCAGAGTTCAGTTTCACATTGAGGGAAAGAAGGTCTCTTATGTTGGAGCAGATTTAGATTGATGCTCTGGAGATTGAGGCTAATATGTCCGCTGCTGGTAAAGTTTCAGATAAAGGAAAGGCTAAAGAAGAAGCCTCAGCTCAAGATCAGATAATTGATGATATGACTAAGGTCATAAAAAATCTGTCAAATAAATTGGTAAAGTTGGAAATAGATAATAAGCTTGCAAGACAGAATAGAGGTGTTTTTAACCCCCAATTCAAAAAACAACCTCTGCAGATTCTACAGAGAGAAAAGAAGGATCAAGATCAGGTGCAAGCACCTTTTTACATAGAGGCAGATCCGTCCCGTTCAGCAGATGATGATGATGAGAGAGAGGATGATGCTCGAATTTATGCTGTGTATATGGAAGACGATGAAACAGAAGAAGAAGTTGAAGAAGAAGGAATGGAAGAAAATGATCTTTCATTTGATCAAGAAGAGATGGATGATTACTGCAGACAGTTCACAGACTTCATGCAATCCGAGTTGCATAAAAAGTACGATTTGAGGTCAAAGAAGAGGCTAAGGACTCAAGACAATGAGGAAAAAGAATCAGAAGCAACACCTGCTCCAATGGCGGCTCCATTACAGAAAGAACAAACTAAAAAAACAGATAAGGGGAAAAAACCCATGAATGAAGAAAAAGAGAAGGAAAAGCAACAAGCAGAATCTTCTCAAACAAAGGTTAGCGATTCTAATATTTTGGATAAAGAGGTTACTGTTTCTAATCAAAATCCAAGTTCCAAGAAAGATCAAGAAGAACCTGAAAAGTTGACAAAATTAAATCAAACTTTCAGTTTGTCGAAAGAGTTGGAGAAAGTAAAGATCCAAGTACCTCTTCTTGAGTTAATGAAAACACCTGGTTATAAGAAGGAGATTGCCGAGTTTATCAATTTATCTCAGTCGGATGAAGTAGGTGATATAGTAAATCTGCAGGAAGAGAAGCCAATAGTCACATTTGGACCTCATGTTGAAGAGGTAGATTCATCTATCCCTCCTTTTTATATATCACTTCTGTTACATGATTTTGTTCTACATAACTGCATGCTAGATTCTGGTGCATCCCACAATCTGATGCCATTGTGTGTGATGAAAGAGTTGAATTTGCAAATCACTAAACCATATCAGGATTTGTATTATTTTGACTCAAAAAGGGTGAAGTGTGGGGGTTTGATTAAGGATATGGTTGTTTCATTGGCTCAAATCCCAACCAAAAGCATTATGATGGATGTTGTAGTGGCAGATATTCCAGCCAGGTTTGGTATGTTATTATCTAGATCATGGGGGGCAAAGCTTGGAGGAGTTTTGAAGCTGGACTTTACATATGCTATCATTCCCGTTTTCAATGGTGAAGAAAGACGGTTGTATAGAGAGACTAGATTTCAAAAAACTGCTACCAAGAAAGATGCAAGTAATTCACCAATTTATGGCCAAGAGCAGGATGACCTCTCTTGTTTCATGCTGCATGAAGATGCAGAATTTGCTGAAGAATCTCAAGGGCAGCTCCCTTCAGCAATTGTACATAAGGAGCTACATTCAAATAAGCTGTGGAAGTGTTATTTTGATGGTGCATTTTCCAAAGAAGGCACTGGAGTTGGTTTCATTTTTGTTTCTCCGGAGGGTAATCTTGTGCCTTTTTCTTTCAAATTGGAGTTTGAATCCACTAATAATGTCGCAGAATATGAAGCATTAATTATTAGTTTACAGACAGCTAAACAGATGGGAATTCAGTCTATGACTGTGTTTGGGGATTCAGAATTAATTATAAGACAGATCAAGAATTTATGTCAAACTAAACATCCCAGGTTAAGAGAATATCGGAATGAGGTCTGGGATCTGATCGAAAATTATTTTGAAGCCTTCAACTTACAGTTTGTTCCAAGGGAAGAATATAGAATGGCTGATTCTTTGGCAGTTGTAGCAAGTACATTCAAGCCTCCGATCAGTCCGAAACTAAGGTATGAAATTGAGATGAGACATAGACCTTCAATCCCTGACAATATTAAACACTGGCAGGTCTTTGAGGATGATGAACAGATTAAGCAGTTTCCATTGATGATTGAAGATTTTGAAGATCATCAAATTGATTTGGAATCTGATGAAGATGAATTGGCTGGTAAGACTCTGAAAAAGAATATTGGTGGTCAGGAGATCATTCAGTTGAAAGATAACTTTTTTCCAAGAGGCTTGGTGCCTCTTGAAAGACTGTTTGATACAAATGACGTTGCAGTGAATCAGAAGAAAGAAAACCAAGATGAGCAGGTGGAAGATTTCAATTTAGGGACTCAACAGGAGCCTAAAATGATTAAGTTGTTCAAAGGGGTCCCGAAGGACTACAAAGAAAGGTATGTAGATTTGTTCAAACAATTCAAAGATGTATTTGCTTGGTCTTATGATGATTTGAAGACATATGATAAGAGTTTCATACAGCATAAAATCCCACTGAAGGATGGAGTCAAGCCACATAAACAGAAGCTCAGACAGATTAATCCATTAGTGTTGGCTCCGATTGAAAAGGAGGTGAGAAAATTAATGCAGGCCAAAATAATTGTTCCCCTAAGATATTCAGATTGGGTTTCCAATCTTGTACCAGTCCGAAATAAAAATGGAGAGATAAGACTGTGCGTAGATTTCAGGAACTTGAACAGGGCTTCATTGAAGGATAATTATCCTTTGCCGAAAATGGATTTTGTCTTACAAAAAGTCACTGGGGCTTATAGATTATCTATGGTGGATGGTTTTTCAGGGTATAACCAGGTGGCTGTGGAGAAAGAAGATCAGAAGAAAACTGCCTTCACTACACCTTGGGGAACATTCATGTACGCCAAGATGCCATTTGGCCTGATGAATGCGGGGGCCACATTCCAAAGAGCGATGGATATTGCATTTGTAGGTGATCAGTTCGTGGTGGTTTATTTAGATGATGTCACAATTTTCTCAAATTCCGATGAAGAGAATTTACAACATTTGCAGAAAGCCTTCCTGAAGTGTAGAAAGTATGGGTTGTCGCTTAATCCTAAAAATATTTGTTTGCCCTGGAAGAAGGTAAACTGTTGGGCCATATTGTCTCCAAGCTCCAGTGAGGGTCGAAGCAATACAGTCAATTCCACTGCCCCGGAGAAAAAAAGATATTCAAAAGTTTCTTGGAAAAATTAATTTTCTAAGAAGATTCGTTCCCAATTACGCAGAAATCATCAAAAAGATAATGGACATGTTGAAAAAGGATGCTGAAGTGAAGTGGGACAAAGAAGCACGAGAGTCTTTCCAAAGGATTAAAGAATCTTTAAAGGAAGCGCCTGTTCTCATTAGTCCAGATTATTTGAAGCCATTTCAAATTTTCTCATTTGCATCTACCTCAACGATTGCAACGGTGTTATTACAGAGAAATGAAGAAAAGCACGAACAACCTGTAGCATATTTTAGTAAAGTTCTCCGAGATGTAGAATTGAAATATAATATATTGGAGAAACAAGTATACACTCTGGTGAAAGCATTGAAAGCCTTCAGAACTTATATCCTTTATTCTCAAATCTTAGCATATGTTCCCAATTCAGTTGTAAAATATGTCCTAGTATAGAGCGATGTGGAAGGTAAAAGGGGAAAATGGATTGCTAAAATTCAGGAATATGACTTGGATGTAAAACCAACCAAACTGGTCAAAGGACTGGGATTGGCCAAATTATTGACAGAATCAAATTTCCAAGCATTGGGAATTAATTTGTTGGCCCCTGTGGATGAAGTTGATGGAGAAACAAGAGATAATCAGTCAAAGACAGCAATAAAGTATAAATTCCTCTGCTCAGATTGGTATAAGGATATTTTTCATTATTTGTGCTTTCTGTCTAGTCCCCCTTCAATTAATAGAACTAAATACAAAGCTTTAAAAGTTAAGGCTCAGCCTTATATCATAATTGAAGAAAAATTATATTGGAAGGACCCTGCTGGTGTGTTGTTGTTATGTTTGACAGAGGAAGAAGTTTCAGAAGTAATCACAGAATATCATGAATGCCTATGCGGAGGTCATTACAGCTGGAAGGTAACAACTCATAAGATATTCAAATCAGGTTTCTATTGGCCATCTGTGTTTGCGAATGTTTATAAAGTAGTCAGAAGTTGTCAAAAATGCCAGGTGTTTGCAGAGAAGAAGAAGTTAGCTCCATTACCTCTTCTCCCTGTTCTTGTTGAAGAACCTTTCAGGCAATGGGGATTGGATTTCATTGGGGAAATCAATCCACCTTCCAGTGGGAAATTTAAGTGGATTCTTACTGCTACGGATTATTTTACAAAGTGGGTGGAGGCAATCTCCACCAGGAAGGCAAATGATTTGGTTGTAATGAAGTTTCTTGAAGAAAATATCTTTAGCAGGTTTGGATGTCCAGTAAAGATTGTAACAGATAACGCCCAAGTCTTCAACTCAATAAGGTTTATTAATTTTTGTCAGACTTACAATGTGATATTGTCTCATTCTACACCTTATCATCCACAGGTGAATGGATTGGTAGAGTCTTCTAATAAAACATTGGTAAAATTTTTGAAGAAGACAATCAGTGAAAATCAGAAGAATTGGGATACAAAGCTAGTATTTGCGCTATGGGCAACAAGGATGACCACTAGAAGATCCAATGATAAGTCACCTTACGAATTAGTATATGGGACTCAAGCATTATTTCCCACCCAGTTGGTGAAGCCTGTAATTTCCTTCCTTCAAGATGCCCAAGCAGAACCTAATGCTATGATTAGGAGAATGAATAATGTAATGGAACTAAGTCAAAACAGGGATAAAGTTCGGGAGAATTTTCTTGCTTATCAACAGAAAATGAAAACAATATTTGACAGGAAGGCCAAGGAGATCATGTTTCAGAAGGGAGACTTGGTATTAAGGTGGGATAACCGAAGGGAAGACAAAGGTAAACACGGAAAATTTGATCCCTTGTGGTATGGTCCGTTCAAAATCAATGAAGTCAAGATGAATAACACTTTCATGCTGGAAAATATTGAAGGAGAAGTATTAGATATGCCTGTGAATGGGCAATATCTAAAGCATTATTTCCAGCACTAAGAAGCAGTTTCATCATCATTGTATATATCCGGTGTGATCATTGTATATTTTCCATCAAGCAATATGTGACTCCATGCCCGAAGTGAAGGCACTGATCTGCAGGTTCTTAGTGTTTCGTGGTAAAAACACTATCCCCAAGTGGAGCTAGATGTTGTAGATCATATCTGCATATCCTTTTCAATTTTTATTTTGAACATAAAAAATACAAAAAAATTAGAAAATCAAAAAATCATATGTTATAGTATAAATTTTTTATACTATATCATAAAAGAAGCATTTCAAAGCTCGATGAATATTAACCTTATTGAAATATATGTTTTGATTTAAGCTTAAGCTCTGAGCAACTTCCCGAGCGGAAGCGGTGATCACAGAAAAATGCTTTCGGATAAGTTATTGCGGGGGAAGAAGTAGCTCGTTGTTTATCAAATCATGACCCCCCGTAGTTGACTAGTCAAATCTTGGATGAGCCGTGATAAACGGCTTGGATTCATTACAAGGGGTATAGGTTGAAGTTTTCCGCCGTACTCCAGGACCCCCCGCAGTGATGTCATCAGGCGAGGTGGAAAATAGCTGTCATCCGCTCTCAACGGTTTGTCCACATCATGTCAGCATTTATTACGGATTCTCGTAGCTTTTTCAAGAGTTCTTTAGTCCTGTTTTGTCCATGTGTGAATGTTTTTCCCCTTTTGAACCGTGTTCTTGCCACCTTTGCATTTTCCGTTACCCCGCGAATTGTTTTCAGTTCCTGTTAGTCATGGAAAAACAAATATCCTTGTCTGGTTCATCAAACCTCAGTCCCCTCCTGGATAGTGAAAATGACGTCCAGGATACCGCGTCGTCAGTCAATCATCCATTATTCCATTACCAAGTAACCCTAAACACTGATAAATCCCCTGTATTATCTGCTATGAAAAGTTCTGGTGTGCTGTCCGCCTGTATTCCGAAAACTCACTTCTTTCCCGAGTTCATCTCATGGTTAGTCTCATCAATGTACCCTGGTAAATGTTTCGTCATGAATTCTCAGGGAGAAAATGTCCTGCAGATATCAACACAATTAATTCGCCAAGCATTGTGCTTTCCAAAAGATAAGTCTCCGTTACAATTCTCCGAAGATTCATTGGTTCAGTATTTTGAAGACCTTTCAAACGAAGAGTTCATTCGTTGTATGTCATTTCTGAAATCAAATTCAGAAATCCTCAATTTGAAGGAGAAGAGTTCAGTTTGGAGGCGTTCAATGTTCAGTATAGGCCAGTTCTTAGCTGCATTATGGGGATTTTGGGGAAAGACGATGACCACAAAATTGATAAATCAGTCTTGGGGATGTTTGCACTGATGATGAAACTAGGGGTGGTCCTTGACATTCCGTCTTTTTCGCAGGAAATAGTAAATTCCCAATTGATAGCTTTTCCTCTAACAGGTTTCTTCAGATTTCCATCATTGGTTGTTTACTTATTTTTGTATCAAAATGTTGAAGAGTTCATGAGTTTGGGTTTAAATATAGTTGATAGTAATAAAAATAAGAAATCAGTTTTATTCTGGACCGACATGATTAGAAAAGAAGAGAATGAAGTAGGGTTGTTTGAATTTGCTAATCATTTCATGTCTATTGCTTATAAAATTTTGAATGGAAATCTTCCTCCATGCTTTCTACCAAAAGCCCGCGAGTTCCTACAGATAGGACCCAATTGCAGATTTGGAGATTGGTCTGTATTCGAAGAATACTCAGAGATAAGGCTGTATGGAGTTAGCATTGAGCCCTATAGGCTCCCAACTTTTGTACCCATGCGACTTTTCGCCCTGGAATTCATAAGGAAAAGTCTTAATGTAGACCAAGTCCACTTTCTTCCCATGAAGAAAGGTTTGATGTACAAATTGCCTATGAGTGTGGGACCTTTTGTGGTCAACATGAGACAAGCTTTTGATGAAGTCTCAAAAATGTTGGAAGGGACACAGTTGTTGTTGGGAGAAAAATGGCCTTATGATCCGCATGGAATAATTTCTCAGAAAAGGGTTGAGAACGGGTATGCTGCATTTTCCCATGTAAGCAAGCCTGATATAGAGAAGCTGGCAAATCCAAGTGAAACAAGCATCTCAAAAACCAGCATTCAAACACCTGCCATTATGGAAAGGGCAAGCAAAAGAAGTAGAGAAGATGTTATTGAAATAGATAATGAGGAACACAGAGAATAAAAGAGAACCAAACTAGCTGAAGATCATTCTCCCAATTCGCCTGGTTTTACCCTTCATATCAATGAAGAATCAAGTATTCCCTCTTCTCCTAGAAGACATGAACTTTACTCAGAAAGGATGCCGGCAGTCAAGCAAGTATTCACACAAATTTAAGAAAGAAATCAGAGAATAAAAGCCAATGTAGAAGCGCAAGCAGAACATCACATAGCTGCTGATCAGACCAGATTATTGACTGTAATGGATATTGAAAAAGATCAATTTAGAATGGCTCTGTCACATCCAAAGGGAATGTCCCTTGGGTCTTCGAGCAGCTTTAATGAGGTAAACATAATCATGGATGTTAAAAAGATCCCATTGTGGGACAAAATGAATCTTCATATGCAGACCAGGCAGTTGATTGTAAATGATTTGAGCAAGACTAATGCCACAGTAGTCAAGACTGCAAACATGCTTGCAAAGGTCATCAAACAATGCAAAATGGAGAAAGCTAATTCAAGGGCGTTAACAACTCAAAATGACGAGTTGAAGAAGATCATTATGAAAATTGGTGTGGATCCAAATGATAAAGCTGCAATTCAAAAACTCATGAAAAGTGCAGAAGTAGAAATATCCTCACTAAGGAAAAAGTTAAAATTACCAGCTACAGAGCACTCAATGGCTACAGAAGTAGCTGAGGTGGAAAAAGAAAAGGAAGAGTTACGTCTGCAATTGTTACAAAAAGATGAAGAGTTGTCCAAAGTGAAGCAGACTGCTATATCTCTGCAGAATCATATTCAAAATCATACTTGCACTTTTGTTGTTCCTACAGGTGACAGAGATGCAGATCCTCGAACACAAGTTGTTCAGCTCAGCACAGAATTGAAGATGGCTGAAGGTGATCTTAAGCTGGTTCAGTCAGAGTTAGAAACATCTATTAAGATTATGAAATGATGGGAAGATAAAGCAAATGAAAATAAGCAGAAACTACAAAAGGCCGAAGATGAAATTAAGGAGCTCAAGGAGAAGCTAAAAGGTAACATCTCACTTTTAAGAGCTAAAGATATTATTTGGACTGAAATTATCTCTGAAATGAAGTCAAATTGGGATTCCTTGAATATAATTGCTAGAGAGAAACGCCTCATCTCAGACCATGAGCAGGAGATATTATCTGAAAAACAAACGGCCCTTAAAAGAGAAAATTGGGCTAGGGGATTTTAAATTTTATTAATTCCAAATCAGATGAAGAGCTAGAAGAAATTGAGATACAAGACAAATACCTTTATGCTGAAGAAGTCAATAAAATGATAATTAAAAATGATCTACGGAAAGCTGCAGAGAAAAGGTTAATGGGGCTTAAGGAGGCGGTAAAGAAGTTTGATATAAATTTTGATAAATTAATCCGAACAGGTTTACCTTCATGCTAGACAGAGAAGGGAAGTATTTTGACATGGAAATTTTATGAAGATGCATTAACACTGGCAAAGAGCAGGGCAGATAGCAGGCATGAAAAGACACAAGTTTTGAAGGGAGAGACAGTGTTTAACTTTTTGCAGAGGCACTTCAATTTGCTATGGATGGTAAAAGCACTCTTCACCGAAAGGCTCACTCACAATCGGGCTGTTACATTTAGATTGGAATACCTCAGTTACAAGAACGCTCCTACAACTCAAAGTGAACTCTGGAAAAAATGCAAAATCTTCTCTATTGACACAGCAAAAAAGATTGCAACGGATAAATCAAAAGTAGCTATTGATTCCGCAGTAACTTCAGGACCAGTTGTTCCTTTAGATTAGAAGTTTTAAAAATTCTCATCATGTCATTTCTCAGGATTATGTAAATGTAATAAGACTTTTTCGAGGCATGTACCTCCATGACAGTTAACAGTTTAAGTAGTTAAAGTTGGTTAGAGTAGTTAGAATCAATTTCATTACTGGAAACTGTTTTGTCATAATGTATTTAAAGATAATTTGAAGAAAGAGAAAGGTTCCGAGTTTTGGACCTTGAAGCCTAATTTTGTACTGAAAAATATTGAATTAATGAAAAGTTTTGCAAGTTTCCTTCATTCTATTTATGTTGAATAGTTTTCCAGTTTTCATTTCGTTTCCATATCTATGGATAAAATAGAGTGATTTGAGCTGCAGGTCTCTTGATATCTGTGTATCTAAGATTTAAACATCCTTAATGGGCGCTCCTCTATTTTAAATTTATTGTTGCTCACTTCTTCAAGGTTTTATAATGGTAGATTCTATTTTAAGCAGCATATCAAATTTAAATCCTTTCTTTCTTTTTCTTCCATTTATTCACTTCAGCATAAAGAGAACATGGCATTGCAGAACTTGTAGGGGTTTGATATTTGGAGATTATATTATTAATATTTTAAGGCTTAATAAACAGAGACAGATATACACTTGTTTGTGACATAATCTTTAATGTCTTGAGCACGGATTCCTTTACACAGCAAGGAATTGTTTCTCAAGGAACAACAGTTGCCATGATATAAACGGACGCACTAGTGTGGTGATATTAAGTGACACACTGGTGACGAATAATCACAAATAAAAAACACACAACTCTATCTTCTTTAAGTGAAAAAAAAACGGTACATTGAAAAATGGGCGGCAAAATATTTTCTAAAATCTAATTTCATAAAACAATTCTTTAAATACTAAACACTTTTCATTATTTCACTATTTTTGCAAAAAAAATTCAGCCAGAGATTTGCAGGAGACATATCTGGAGCAACAGAGCACGAGAGCACTGTGGAGTAGCGAAATACGTCCGAACAAAAGTATTCAGACAATCAAAATTCCAAACCTCTGGTGATTCAAACCCTATAGCATAGAATTTTAAACGATCTCGTGCTTAAATTCGATTAATTTTTTTACGAAGTAAAAAAAAAAAATTCAATTTCTTTTTCATTTTCAGAAAAATAAAATAAAATAAATAAAAAAAACCATTTTTACGCTAAACCCGACATTCTTTTTGTTTCTGCCCTTTCTTCTCCCTGTTTTTATGATTTCAGAATTATGGCTTTTCATTTTAGATTTATAGGGTTTGTATTGCTATATATAGGCCTAAGACATCCAACCCATAGAATGACTTGCATAGTTGGATCCCAATCCATGTCGGCCCTTGCGTGATTTTTTTTTTTTTTTTTTTTCGGTGCGCCCTGCATAACCTAGCGCATTGGTGCACTGTATTATCCCAGAGCACCGTGAAAGTACTCTGTAATAAAAAATTTAAAAACATTTTTTTTAATCAGTCCGCCATATGTAAAATAGGGCACTGGTGCACTATTTCATGATGGCGCACCGCGAACGTGTTGTTTTGCAAAAAAATGTTTTATTGTATTAATCGGTGCACCATGTAACACATAACACACCACGCTGGGTCTCCTAGTTGACAGAGAGCACCGTATGGTGGTCCCTTGTTTACACAGGGCGTTTATGCTACAAAAACTAACACTGGACAATTTTTATTATTTTATCTGTGTTAATCGGTGCGGTGGTTAACATGTAGCGTACTGGTGCTCTTTGTTGACATAGAGCACCGTATGGTCTATTACACTGTTTGTGCGGTGCGTTTATAAGACCCCATGCATCGACGTCGATGCATACACCATGAATGGCCCACTAGTTTTTTGAGATTTTTTTTTTACCTAAAAAGTTGACAATTTATTTATAAATATGTTAATGAATGATATGGTACAAGTTTTAGATTGATAAAGAAATGACTGACAAGAGATCGAGAAACAAAAATACTGATAACACATCAAGAAAAGAAAAAAATGCAAGTTCTTTGTAAATTCTTTACAAAAAATATTATTTTTGAACTATATGTAAGTTTAACTAATATGTATTGTTTACTGTGTATCATGTAGAGCCACAAAATGATGAAGCTCGATAAGATTATTTCTGATTTAGGACCAGAAGAGAGTAAAAACTTGATGGAAAAATTGCAAAAGGATGAATTAGGTGAATGAAAAAATACTATCAATCCAATATGAGTTTCTTTTTTAATTTTCATTAATAATATACTTAAAATTATTAGATAACATGTGTCAAACAATCTATTAATTCACATATGTTTAATGTTATACATGGACCAACAACTCAGAAAAGGAATTTTGTTCTAAGAAAAGAAAAAAAATAGAACATGCAAATGAAAATGAATTGCTCCTTAGCTCATTTGTAGTGGTGTAGGAGGTTAACGAAAGGGGGAAAATTTTTTACAAAAGTTTGAGGGATCTATTGGAACGAATATATAGACATTATTTCCACTTACAATGCAAAAATCAATCCAATGATTCCAAGAACCAAATTTTATCTAAACTACAAGAAGAGTTTTCAGAGAATTGGTCAATGAGACATGTCAGAATTTTAATAGAAAAAATGTACAACAACTAAAAAGAAGGAATGAAAAAGTAGTATTCCTTTAAATGTTTGTCTAGAATTATTTATAAATATCACTTTTGTTATATTTACTTTTCTTATATCAACATAAAAATTAAATAGTTTATTGTCATGTTACATTTTCAGGAAAATATCAAAAGATGAACAAGCTGATATCAGAAATATGCCAATAGGAATGTACAAAAAGGTGTACAAGGAGATGGTCAAAGAAATGGACAAAATTGCATCGCAGGAGGAGCCATCTCAACAACAACGTGCTTCAAATGTAATATGTAATCATTGAATTTTTCGATCATTAGGTACAAAAAATAAACAATTTAGCATTAAATATTAATTTTCAAGTATTTTCTTTCAGAAAAGAAAAGAAAATGGAACCCATTCAGCACATAAAACAAGACGACAAGGAATGAAAGGGTTGATATCTAAGCTCGTGAGTAATTGTTACTTCCTTATAACACCTTAACTAGATTTCATTTTTGTATTTTTAAGTTGTTTTAGAAAAATAATCATTGAATGTCTTCAAACAGGTGCTAACATACAAAGAAGAACCATCAGACGAATTGATTGAAATTGGGTTAAATATGGGTTGTGAGTATATGTTAGCATATCAGAAATTAATTGTGGAATTTGTAAGCATCTATATATCTTGTTTTACTTAGCTTCATCTATAATTAATAGAACAAAAAAATCTTTTATATTAAATATCTGGTTTGTTATGGGGTATAAAACTTGCAGGAAACAAAATATGGAACTTCACCAACAGATGAAATCTTGAAATATGGCATGGTACATGGTTTTGAAAGAACGTGTATAGTTTATGAGTAAATTGTTTCTATGATACGTCATTTCTTTTCAATTTACATTGATGTATATTATTTAATATTGCAATTTTCATTATTCTCACCAATGTATATATACTCATTACAATTTATTTTTATGTTTGTAGATGGAAGGTGAAGAAGAAGAAAACAATCAACACCGTGAACAAAACTTTCCTTAAAATAACCCAAGTCATGGAAGTAGCTCTAACAATGACAACATTTCAAGCAAAGAATGATGATCACTATGTTTGGATATCAAACAAGGCGTGGTATTTTTTGAAATATTTGTCTGTGAAATCAGACGTTTTGTTTAATGTAATGGACATAGTGTCCCAATTGAAAGACAAAGGGATACCAATAACTGTCACATTTTGTATGAAAAAGATAGTGTTATATATATATATATATATATATATATATATATATATATATATATATATAATATGTTTTAATTTATTCTATTGCGTTCTCCATTGTCGATATGAAATGTAACACCACTGATTAAATTTATGGATGATTAAATATTATAATGAATAGATGTGAAATTTGATGATATGATATAACAAATTAATCCAAACATCACATTCAAATGCACTAATAAAAAATTAATTCATATGAATACTGTTATAAGATATATATGTGTCGACTTTTGATGAATAATGAATTTTGAAAAATCACAATAATTATGATATGATATAACAAATTAATCCAAACATCACATTCAAATGCATTGATAAAAATTTAATTAATATGAATACTATTATAAGATGTGTCGACTTTCGATGAATACTGAATTTTAAAAAATCACAATAATTGCACTGTCACAAGTCGATGTTTCTAAAAAATATAAAATGAACACCAGTGCGTGTCAGTTATTGTACACTGGTGCGTTTGTATGCTGCAGCACACCGATGCATTTGTATGACATATGGGCCCCGCACAAATACCAAAACTAATTAAAAATCTCGGTGTGTTTGTGCGATACTGCGCACCGGTGCATTTGTACGACCTATGGGCACTGCAAAAATACCAATACCAATTATAAATCTCGGTGCGTTTGTTTGATACGGCACACCGATGCGTTTCTATAAGTCTACGTACCGGTGCGTTGAGACGACCTATGGGCACCACACAAATCCCAAGACCAATTAGAATGACCCCGTGCATTGTATCACCAACACTGCGCACAGTGCAGTTTTATACCTTGAAGGCCCGGTGCATGCACCTTCGACCGCCCTGGGCCACCTTCTAGACGACATGCACCGGTGTGTTGAAACCTTAGTAGCGCACCGATGAAAAAAACATCCGTAATAACCTCCGGCCACCCAGTTTTTTTAGTTGTGTTGAATTTCCGCTAAAAGCTCTGCCAAAACCTTCGTAACCATAAACGGATGTTGTAGCAAATGTTTTTTTGACAATTTTGGCCAATTTTATAACACTAAAAACCTCCTTTATAACCTCCGCTAGAGGGTCTTTTCCTTGTAGTGGGAAATAGTGAGGATGAGATTTGAAAGTTTGGTTAGGGAAAATTTGTTTTCATGAGGAGAATATGAGTAAAATATAGGAAATAAATCCAAAAAAAATCCATAAGCAGTAGTTGAAGGAACCTATAGATCAGATGGCATATATTTGGAGGGTTGTCCCTCCTAAGAATATGGAGAGTGGAGTTACAGTCATGAACCAAATTCTAGAGGGAGAAATATGGATTTTGAGGAGATATCTAGTGAATATGAAGCCTTACCAAGTTGTGTTGAGCCTAGAGGACTTACTTGGGAAGGAGAATCCTAAGCATCATTTGGAGGCGAGGGCAATCCTTGTTGAGGTGGCCATGTGTGTGGAATCTTCCACACTTATAAGTGAAACACTCATAGTCTAAACTATATTAGTGCTTTAGAGACCTTAAACCAATAGAAGTTGAAGCTGATAACCCTTTAATGAGGTTCAAGCCAACCAGAATGCGAGCCATACCCAAGTATCATGTTTGTTGGAAAGAGTATTCTACTTCATTAAAAAAATCTATGGTGTTTCTAATTTCCTTAAAACATCTTTTGACTAGAAGATTAAAGGGGGACTCAGGATCTAGTCTCAAATAGGCAAGAGAGCCTGGTTCTCTAATTGGGCATTGAAGTATGTTATCTAGGTTTTTAGGTATAAAGCTCGAGATTCCCAAAACCACTTGTCTTTCAGTAATTTTCAGCATCCTCTTCTGAGTTTTCCAACCAACCCGTCCATCCTTTATCTAATATCATGCATTTTGGGGCATAACCAAAAGAATGCTAAAAAATTCTTTGAGGACTTCCTGAGAGCTACCATTGACATTTGTTTGCTTACAAATCAACCAATTGTTGCCACCTTCTCCATTTTGTAAATCTCATTTAGCTACATATCCTTACCAAGTACCAACGAGGGCTCTTTAGCCTTTATTTTAATGCTATCTATCCCATATTCTTAGTTTAACCTTAGAGAATACAACAAAGGATCAACTCCTCAACATTATTTTAAGTTTTAAATAAATAAATCATTAATATTCTAGTACAACAAAGGATGCCTTAATCCTCCTAGTCTCAAGATTGAAATGAGGAGCCAAAGGCTTCTTCCTCTCAATCATGATACTTTAAGGATGGTTTAAAGCTAGGGCTCTTGCATATGACTCCAAAATATCTCTTAGCGCTAACCTTCATTATAGAAAAAACAAAAGATATTCGAAATCTAGAGGTGGAAGACTTCCAATCCGAGCTTTCTTGCTTTGCCTATGAGTGAAATGCCATAATTTATCATTTTAATGAGCTATGGCCATCAACATCTATGCTCTAAGAATGGGTGCATCAAACCTATACCCCAAATACAGATCCATATTTCTGTTCAAAGGGCTTCTTTGTGGTTTATTTTAGAATCAAGAGGATCGTCAACGTGGATTTTTATCAAGTACCCTTGTTTTGGGGTGCTTTGAGATCTCCTTTTAGCCATGGTTTCTTGAATTCAACCCTTTATCCATGAAAAATTTTTCCACTCCAGTTTGGTTAAGACTTCCTAATATGCCCATTCATTTGTTTACTTTAGATATCTCAACTTTTGTAGCAAATTTTCTAGGTTGTTTTATTAAGATAGATACAAACATGCTTGGGAGGGGTATTGTAACCTTTGCACACATTTGTGTTGAAATATATCTAAGAAAAGGGCTACCTGGTAGGATCCTCATCAATTGGAATGGCCTAACCTTTTCACAATTTGTGGATTATGAAAACACGTCTTTTCATTGTAAGTCTTGTCAACAACTAGGTCATCTCCATAATGCTCTCCTTTCTTCTCAAGGGAATTCTCACCCCCCTGATGCCAAGAAAAATAATTGAGGATGTAAAGACCCAAAATATCCAAAAGCAACTAAGAATTCCTTAGCTCACAAGCAAGATAACACGCAGAAACAAAAAAAATCTGCAACGAAATCTAGTCCTCCAGCCTCAACTTAGCCCCATACAACACCATCTCATCCCACAAACTATGTGGTCCCTCCTCTTCCTCCTTCATCTCCCCACTCTCCCCTGAATCCATCAAATGGAGAAGAAAGAGATATAACCATGATCCTGGCTTCATCCATGAGTCGACACAAACATCTTCATGAATGAGATCACTTAGACAGTGATAAGGAAGCAACCACTCTTGAAAGCCCTCTAGAAATGGAAATTCCTCAAGGAAATGTAGCCATTGTCCCCATGTCACCAAATCCCGACAACTTTTCGGGATGGATTGACATTCGCAAGAAAAAAGGAAGAAAAACCTTCGAAAAACCCCATGATCATTTATGGCCTCAAAAACAAGAATTTCAATCTATGTATTTTGTATTTTCAATCTTTAGTTAGCTTGTCTTCTTGTTTTGGATTTGGTTCAAATTTCTTTAATAATGAGTCAATCTAAACTGCTCATTTTTTTAATAATCTCTTATTCAAAAAATAGTATAATTTTTACTTATAATATATATATATATATATATATATATATATATATATATATATAAACTTATATAAAAATAAAAAATTAATTAAAAAACAAATAAACTTAAAAACCTGTTAAGAATTATAATAATATGCATAAAATTTATATTATTAAAACATTGTTAATTTCTTATGTTATTTCCAATCACTACAATCTCATAATTTTAAATTCTCAAAATATACTAGGCGTTTATAAACAAGGCTACAAGGTAGCGACTACCTGCCGCTTAGTTTAAATATAGTAATGCTGCAATGTGATGCTGGAAAATGTCTATGGATAACTATTACGACTATTACATGCTGCTTAATGTAATTATAGAGATGTTGCAATTTGAATTTGAGGATGTATATGAAGATTTGTTTTGTAATAAAGTATAGTTAAATTAAATTAGAAATAATTGTTGCAATTTGAGTTTGAGCATGTCTATGAGGATTTGCTAAATGTTTCCATTTGAATTTAAGGATGTCTATGAGGATTTTATTTGTAATAAAGTTGTCGCTTAGTTTAGTTTAAATATAGCTAAATTAAAGTAAAAAAAAAAAGAATTTATGTTAGTATTAAGGTTTAGAATCTAATCCATTTAGGTTTTTTACTAATATTTTGTTAATCCAATTCCACCCAACTACAATAACAATGCCATATTGTCTAACATCTGAAAACTTTTACGTTTTCCTAAAGTATATATATGAATATGAAAATTTATAATGCTAAAAATAAAAATATTATTATATGCTGCTGAATGTAATTATAGAAATGTTGCAATTTGAGTTTGAGCATGTTTCACTGGAGCATTATTCCTATGTTTGGAAAGAAATGCCACCATGGGAATCTTCCAAACTCAAGTAATTTTCATTTTCATTCTTGTTTGAAAGTGTTATGTCAAATATTTAATGACGAAGGTAAAAATTCACATAATGTCTTGCAACCAAAAATCACAATTATAGGTATTTTTTCACCTCTTCATATCTTCTCAGTCTAGTGATCTTTCATATTTTTTGAGCTTGCTCAATTAAAATTGTCCTTTCCTTTAATCCCAAAAAATTATTGCAAAGACATTAAAATGTTAGCATTTGTAGCATGTTATCTATTAGTTTTCATTTAGGACCTTTTAAGGGAAATGAAATGGATATTCATGAACATCTAGGTAGATTTTAAATAGGTGAATCCTAACTCCAATCTAGAGTTGTGAATGATACAAAAATAATAGCCAAGTAACTTTGACTCTAGCAATATGAAGATTGGAAACATGGAAAAATAATTCGGAATAGAATTGTGCAAGTCTAATTAGAGAAACACAGAGAAATTTTGTTCTTGATGACGGGTGATAAAACAAGAAAGAGTAGTTAGAGGAGGGAAAACTTGATCAAGGTCGTTTAGGAGAAAGTCAAGTACTTGGAATTGGAGAAAAGCACTTAAAACAATCATAACTCTAACTATATTGGTTTTTTGAACATCAAAAGTAGTGATTATGAAAAAGAACAAAATAAAACAACAATTAAAACGTAAAAAACTAATAAGTAATTTAGTTTTTATTTTTAATAATGACAAGAAGTAAATCAACCTAATTAAAACCCGATATTTAAAATGCTTATATTTTAAAAAAATAATTTTTACTTTTATAAAATTCATCATCAATTCTATCTCTATCAACTCATAGTATCAACTCATAGTGTGTTTATCATTTTTAATAGTGTTTCTTTTTATATTAAAAAACTCTTTATTGGGAAAATTTTCTTATTTGTATTAAAACTTAACAATCTCATCCTTTTATTTATCCATTTTATTTAATAATAATAATAATGTAAAATTGATTAAAAATTGCAGATGGTTCATATTTATAAACATGTGTTGTTCATATTCATAAACATGTATTTCTCCAATATTATAATAGAGTAAAGTTTTTAATAAAAGTTCAATTAACAATGGTCATGAAAATGAAATATTATATTTTAGTTCAAATATTCCAAATTTACAAATGAATCCAAATTTACAAATGAATTGAAAGTGCTAGAAAAATGTAGTTTACCAAAAAATTATAATATTAATAACTAGAATATTCACTTCGAAATTAAAATTATAGTTTACCTAAAAATTATAATATTAATAATTAGAATATTCACTTCGAAATTAAAATTATAGTGATATTAATTGAAATCCCACCAATAACAAATGAATGATAAAGCATTTGGAAATAAAATATATTCATAATAACCCTAGGCTTTAACTTTACAATATACAGTGGATCAACTTGCGTCATATTCAAAACACGGGGCAGGCAGATTGGGCTACACCATTTAAAGAGAGACACAAAGGAAAAGACATGTGATTGAATATTATTTTTGGTTTTCTGATTGTTCCAAATTACAATACATTCATGGGTGGTGACGGATATTCTCGCATGGGTGTATTAATGTATCTAGAGTGTTAGATAAATGTATAACAAATTTTTATTTTTTAAAATGTACTTTGAACATTAGAAAATTTAATTATAAATTATTGGTACGATAGGTTTGAATTATTTATTTTATATAAGTTAAGTTTTTTGACGTTTTTTAAGATTTCGGCCTGATTGAACTGTTATATGAAGACTGGACCCGATCCTTTTATTGCAGCGGAGTTTATTGTATTCATCGCATCCGTTCCTAATTGAAAATCAGAACTTTTACGATTGGCCCATTTGTTTGTTATGTCACGGAACCGATCCGTGTTATCTAGTGGAGTTAAACTTTATTTTTCGGGTCCAATCCTCAAATCGGAATCGGAGATTTTATATGGCTCGTTTGTTTTGTGTTGCAAGTCCGGACCCGATGTTTTTATAGGTTGGAGTTAAGAATTGGTCATCACGTCCGATCCTCAATCGAAGATCGGAGTTTTCATTTGAACCATTTGTTTTGATTAAAGTCGTGGACCCGATACTTTATAGATTTGATTTAAATCGCGTGTTCAAAGCGCATTAGTAATGTATTTCATGGAGATTTCCTTAGCATTGTATGAATATCGTTGGGTTAACCTCTGGTTAAATGAATCCTGCATGTTATTGAAGGAATCGAATTTCCTGTCGATGTTGTATTCTGAATTATATCTGCCTTGATTGAATCAAGTTTTGTGTGAATGAATTCGAATCCAAATTAACCAAATGTATGAGAATCAACGCAAATAGGCTCTGTGAGGATGTTCTATTGTAATTAGCGAAATTAATATGAGTTGCAAGAAGATTGACCACTGAGAGGGTCGATCTCATTGAAGGAAGTGGGATTTGAGCATAATCCGTAAATGTATCGATTGGTCGAAATTGATCGTGCTACATTTCGAATTTTGGTGGAAGGAGTGGTTGGAGAGTGGCATTTTGCTTATCGGAGCATAGTCTCAGCTTATTTAGAATAATTGAACTTGTTTTTATGTCGCTAGGGGCTGGTTTTTCTTGAATTGAAGGTAGTAGAGGTGGCGTATGGTTGATTTGCATTGAACCCCGGTTTCTGGAGTGATAACTGTCAAGGTTAAACGCGCTCAAGAGGGTTAAGTCTGAGCGATGGCACAATCCAAAGTGGTGGAACCATGTGGGAAAGCAGAGCATTGGAACCAAAGAACGGAACCGTGAACAAAAGGCAAACCCAGTGTTCGAAGAACAGTGGATTTCATGAGATCTAAGAGAAGTAAGCGGTTTTCATAAAATCGATGCAATTCCATTAGCTGCCTGACGTGTGGCGAAGGGCGGAAATAGAATACCGTTCATATCGTGTACTAAAGTTTGATCTTTAACTTCGCGTGACATTCATCTATGCCGTTCGATCAACAGTTGAGGTGTGATGAAACTCCTGCCGTAGATTGATGAAGGAAAATGACGGACGAGTAGTTGTAAATGTTAGGGACCCACAGGTTAGTCCCACGTTAATGTCGTGGTTTTTGAATTATTAAAGATTGGATTGGTTTATAGCATATGTTGATATATACCTATAACTCCGAACCTTGTATAAAGAATTGTATGCGGGTGTATTGTAAATATGCGAAAGAAAATTTCGAATCATGAGGTTATTACATGATGGTAAATTTCTAGATACGAGGATGTTTAAAAAGTGAGTTTGTATATTTCAATTATTATTCCAAAAAATGTATTTATACGCCTATATAATCACAGATAAATATATGAAAAAACTCTCCTGACCTGCTAGAGTTTCACATCATCAATGTAGTAGTTTGAGTTTGAGTATTGCAATGACGTCCGTGAAGCAGCTTGAGTATGAAAAGACGTCCCAAAAATATTTGGTTGTTAATGATTTGCAGTCTATCTTGATTGACCTTCACTGGCGGATTTGGAAAAAATGGATTAAATGGCTAATCCAGCAAAATCGTTGCTAATGTTTTCCCGAATGAAATACTATATTCACATTTAGTATTTAGCTTTGTGACAATATTTGTGAGATTTCACCTGGTTTTGTATGAATAGATTTAATGCGAGGATATCCCGAGAAATACATAAGTTGAGCTTTGACATATCGAAATACGAAATAGCCGCTCACCATTAATGATGGACATCTATGAACTGCACAAATATCTATGCAATTTGCAATAACATGTTGAATTTTGCAATGTATGGAATCTCAGCAAAACAAATTAAAATAATTAAAATAAACAAACAATAATAAATCTTATAGATGAACCATGGAAAAAATAATTTTTTTTTTAAAACATGTGTCTAATCAAGGTGAATTAATGTCACTATCAGGAAAAACTTGATGCGTAGTGACCTGCCAGCGGCAGGTACAATAATACCGATTTACCATTGCCACTCGAGTTGACATTACCTTGTAAATAATGCTCACTCCAATACACTACTCTATGTTATACACTAGTTAACCTTTATAAATAATGATAGTTTACCATGGTCACTCGAGTTGACATTACCATGTAAACAAGCAGATATCCTCCTGCACCAAAAAGAATTTTGTAATTAGCAGAGCCAAGGCGTGATATCAAAGCTGCAAGCAAATAGCCTCCGGTACCAAAACACATTTTTTAATAGCCTTCGGTAAGGCGTGAAAACAAAGTGCAAGTAGATAGCCTCCCGCACCAAAATGCATTTTGTAATAGCAAAGCCAAGGCATGATACCAAAGAAGTTGCATTCAAATAGCCAAGTGGAACTCTGCATGCACATAGCCAAGTGGAAAATCTCATCGAATAGCCAAGTGGAATGCTACATACAGATAGAAGTGGAAAATCTCATTGGAAAGCCATTGGCTGCTGAGAAAACATTGGATTGGACTGCACTAGAAAAAAAAACTTTGGATATAAATTGGATTAGACCAGAAATTCGAAAAAGTTTGGGTATAAATTGCAGTGAAAGAGAAAAAGAAGAACTTTGGATATAAAGTTTGGGTATAAATTGCAGTGCAAGAGAAGAAGAAGAACTTTGGATATAAAGGAAATTTTGGATAAAAAAAACTTGTCCAACCTTCTTGCATGAGGAAACTTTTGGTTAAAACAAAATTATCCTAATCTTCATGCCTCGGGACTAGTGAAGTTTCTAATAAGAGGTAGAATGTTTGCACAGTGAGAAAGTTTGGTTAAATTTCAAAATGAATGAATGTTGCCAACATAAAACTTATAAATCTTTGGTTAAATTGTGATAACGATAAAAAAAATTGGTCAAACAAATGATTAATCGTTGGTCAACGACCAAGCAATCGCTATAGTCCTGCAAGGTAGGGACTAATAATACTCACTCCAAGTGACATTATTTTTTTTGTTTTGGACATCACCTTTCTTTTGGACATTTTTTTTTTGGATTGGAACAATACCACCCTTTATGTTTGGGTTAAAGTTGAAACTTAAGTTCCCTCCAAATCTCCCTATCTTACTAAAACAATTTATTAGTATGCACATTATTTGAATTTGATTTAAAATTAATAAATTATCATTTAAGAAACATGTTTTTGTAATTTATAATACTATGATTTTCAATTAATAATAATAATAATAATACAACTTGAGTGGGCCTAATTTATTTAAATGTATTTTTATGTTTTTGCAGATTTCGAAAATATTTCAAATAAATTCATTATTTTATTTTATTTTTACTAAAATTTTTAAAATATTCCTAAAATCTATAATATAGATAAATTAATACACAATATATCACTGAATAAAAAACAATATATACCACCTTAAATAAATATACACTTATTTAATCTCTTAAAAGAATAAGCAATAATTTAATTTCATACATATATATTTTGATTCCAACTCTTTATGAATTTAAAAATGAAGGACACAATAATGATGTAGGAGTAAGGGATAGATGAGAAGGAAAAGGAAAATTGCGATGATTTTGCTGAGTACAGTGTTTTTACGTCGTAAGGCGTCACTATTTGAAAACAACTTCCTTAGTTGCCAGTGTGTCTATGTTTGAGCCATTGGATCAAATGTTAGATGATTGAAATGTTTTAGGCCATTAGATCATTATTTTTAATAAGTTAGATTGAATTTAGGTTTTGATAATGATAAACTATAAATATAACCCATGGTATTGATCCATGGTATTTATGTGGAATGTATTTTCTTTATATGGGGGAATTAAGATGGTCTAAATCAATCTTAACTCTCGATTTACCAAGAGCCAAGAGGGATCAAATGTCTTGATATGCAAACCTTTTTTAGAGTGAAAAGAGAATTGATCCCTCTGATAAATAATAATGATCTAAACTAATTATTTAATAAAATTATTTTAAAATGTTTATAACCATTATTCTTTTAAAATTTTACTTAATAGAATGCCTTTAAATTTTCATACATCCAAATATACATAGTTTTTCTTGTTCTGTATTATTTTTGTTACAACTATTTTATTATTCAAAAAATACATGGATTTTTTTTGTTATATATTATTTATGTTACAACTGTTATATAATTCATGAGTATTATTTCTTAATATATATATATATATATATATATATATATATATATATATATATATATAATAATGAATTTTTAAAAAATATGTGATCTTTTTTAAATTTCCAAATTATTTCAGAGGACATGATTTATCTTGAGAAATAATGATGAATTTTCATAATTTTTATTTCTTAAATAACACTAAATTTACCTTTAATTACTTAATTGTAATAGTTTGTAACTACATAACAATTTGTAACTACATACATACTCTTTAGGATTTTTTTTCTTGTTGTGGGTAAGATGTTGTCCCTACATAAAAAAAATATAAATTTTTTATTTTTAATTTGAACTTGACATATACAATGAAAAAATTTAAAATATCAAAATGGTGACTTCATTTGTGTTGTCAAAATTCCCATTGACAAGTTCCTCTACATCTCTCATTTCCTCATCATTTCCAAGTACATCCACATCTCTTTCAAGCTCTCTATTTCTCCAGCATTAAGGGATCCCTTATCAAGAATTCTTATGCTTCTTGATGAAAAGAAACATATGAAACACAACCCATTAGATATGGAAGCAGTGTGGTGGAAACATACAATTGAATATGAAAAATCTATTTATTTGTATTCAACGTTATGCTTTTTTAGGGCTTGTTGTAACGTTTATGTGTATCAAGTGAAGAGATGCTTCCAACCTTACAACAAGCCCTAAAAAAGCATAACGTTGAATGTATGGAATCCATTTTCCCTGATACACATGATAAGTGCAATGAAAAATCTTGGAATTTGGAAAATGTCACGAAGCTTATCTCAAGTTCCATTCATTTAAATCTAAAGTATATGGAAGAAGAAAAGCAGGACAATGGATACTTATCATGAATGTCTGATTCTTTAGAAGGAAACAACGTTGACAAGGCTATGGAAGACGAAATAGCAGAATTAAAATAGAAGAGGACTCTTCAGAAAATGGGTTACTCAAGGATTTTGGAATCCAAATGAGCTACATTATCTCATTGAATCAAGCAAGTGCTCAAAAAAATAGACAAACAATAGTGATATAGAGACAATCTATTCATAAACAAGAGAAAGCTAGAATTTTAACTCGAGATAGAGTTATGGGAAGAGAAACATTCCAATTGTAAGGAGGAGTAAAAGTTACATGAGTAGTATTTCACTCAGCATAATTCTCCCGCTTATTCTAGAGGAGAAAGTTCCTACTACCTCATCAATTGAAGAAGGCCCACATGAGAAAATCAAAAGAGATTCCTCAATGTTATTTTCATTTGACATTCAGTCACTCTGCTCTTTTTTGTCTAGTAGTCTCTTTACCTCTGCCCTTAAATTCAATGACTTAGAAAATACTAGACAAAAGACACTTACCTATTGCAATCAGTTGAAAATCACTTGGGGAGGAATTTATTTTTTAAAAGATCGGGAAAATAATTTCATTTCAAAACAAAAATGTACTATCACCAGGGAAGGGAGTTATTACATTTAAAATTTGTTCCCATTCTTGTCACTACAAAATTTGATTGTTGATTTTTATTTGATGGGAAAATAAATGATCTTTAAAAGGCACTAAAGTCTTGAATTATGATCCTTAAAGAAGTCGCTAGATTCCCTGATTATGAGCTGATTTTTTCTTCTTACTTTTGGGTCTTCATGATGTTTGTTATTTTGATTGAGGTGAAAAGTTCCAAAGAAGTGGAATATTGGTTGTTCAAAGAGGAATTATGGAAATATGATTGTAGATAATTTATTAATATAAATTATCTGAACTGAGATTAATTAATCATCCCGAAGGATTAAAAAGGGCCCAAATATCTCTTATCCATAAAATTGACGATTAAGATAACTCTATGCTCTATGTTCAAATGATAGGTGAAGGTGGATTTACCATACTTAAGCTTCTTAGTAGTCTCTTATGAAGTACAACATGTCATAGTGATACGTTTTTATTCTATTAAATAATTCTAGTGGTAGAGCAGAGTCAAAGTTATAGGAGAAGTATCACAGGAATTCAACACTGCGAATGTGATAGAAGAAAATAATTTTGTGGAAGGGTGAAGTCTGCCCAACTTGATCATAAAAACCAAGTGCATCCTTCCATGCAGAAAAATAAATAAATAAATAAATAAACATGCAGATTTAGTCATATAAAGGTCCTGAGTACTTTGGCCAAAATGTCTCATCCATTATGAAAAAACACATCTTACATGCAATTAATAACAAAGAAGTTGTTCCACATCAATTACTCAATGTAGATATTTTGACTTGAGTAAACATAATTCTCCACCTCTTATTATGGAGGATGAGTTGGCGCACAGAAATTTCCTACTACCTCTTCTTTCTTATATTCTATTCTTTCCTATATCACAACCTTACTACATTTCCTTTACAACATGTGACACAATTGCTAATATATAATAAAATACAAAATGATTAATTTTTTAATATATCTAAATCTATAAAAAAAAAAAAAAACCGCAAGCCGTAAGAAGTTTTTTTTGACATTTGCAATGATGTTATTTTTCGCTGAGTGCACTATTTTATATGATAAAATATAAAACAATTATTTTTTTAAATTTATTTAGATGTATAATTGAGAATAAAGTCGAAATCGGTCAGATTTTTTTTATGACATTTGCAATGATGTTATTTTTTTCCTAAATGTAGAATAATAAATGTGATTTAAATTGTTTTTAATTTTGATATAGACTAAACATCTAATCATACGGTTTTGATGCATGGTTACATGGTTGGTTTTCTTTGTCTAAAAGGGTTGAACTGCCAACGGAATTACCTGACTCGGTAAAACTTAAACACCCCGTAATAACGCGTAGCAAGATCAGGTAAAACAAGCGTGACGGTACACGTGTACGAGTGGCAGGAAGTATCAGAATGTGAAGGAGTGCCCCGTCAAAATCATCTGCCATGCCGGACGGAACAGTCAGCACACTGTGATGGAAGTGCAGTAACCCACGTGAAAAGGTGAGGGGATCTAGCAACGTGGGCGGTCAGTAGGTACAGAGGTGAGGGGGATTTTTGGTTGGATGGTTAGTGCAAACTCATGTAGTTGGTTAAATATGGTTATGAGGTAGAGGTACACAATGCCACACTAGGCGACAGTTGCAATGTGGATATTCTCACATCTTGCGGGGAAAAGAGAATCCAAAGGGCAACGTAAACTTAACTTGAAATAATGTCTCAACTTTTTAGAATTGGAACTTTTTTTTCTTTTTTCTTTTTTTTTTGTGAGTGTGGCATGATTATAATTTTATCATGTTTAATATATTGGTGCATAAATTGAACTCATGATTTTACATTAAAGAATGTCTTAACACAACATTCAATCAGTGTCTATCAAAAACCTTATCAACAATATTTTAACTTTCTTGAATTGAAACTTTGTAAGAGTTTTTTTAACTATTTCATTTTATATTTTTAGTATATATTGAATAACTAAATAATAATAATAAATATTATTTAATATATAAATAAAAAAAATAACACTATAATAGACTATAACAAGGTTTAATTTGGTATAAATAATAGACTTGCTCACTTCATAATGGGTGATAGTGTTTAAAAATAAAAATAAAAAGGAGATAATAATAACATAATTGGTGTACTTACAAAAACTTTTAATATATATATATATTTATTAAGTAAACATGGTGTTAAAGAAGTATTATCAAATATGGTTAATATGGTTAAGATTTTTTCATATTTGATGCTTATGTTAATTTGTGGTAAAGAAATTGTATTTATATTTTATATTTTTTTCACTTATAATTAAGTATGAGAAGTTCATAATGTCATCAATCTTAACGATAGTGGATACTAGTGCAGATGGTAAGTTTGATTCATATAGAGCGGAAACTACTATACTGGATATATCATTGTTAGGCATAAAACATACTGAGTAACTTTTAAGACCATAAGGGAGCGGTTTGGTGCGTTTCGCTTGAATTGAAATTGTAAATAGATTGTTTGTTGTTCTTTGGAATAAGGGTTTTCCCACGAGATGTCCTCCAAGGTTGAAGGGGCTTCCCCCTGCTTCCAAAATATTCTTACAAGTGAAGGGAGTGATGAGACACATAGTGGGGATGTTGGAGCTGATCCCTCAAGATTGCAAAAACCTCCTATGTTAGGTGATTTATGGAAAAAAGGGTTGCAGGGACAATGTGTACCCAAAGCCTCACAAAATCCGAAATTCACCATCCTCGCCTGGACAACCATAGGAAAAGGATGAGAGATCACGCCTTTATTTTCAAGTTTATTGGTATGTGGCCAATATAAAAAGAGATTGAACGATGGATACAAGAAAAATGACAACCTAAGGGAGAGGTGGATCTGTGAATAAGCCCAAAATGTTTTTTCACAGTCATCTTTTCGAATCTGGAAGATAAAGATCGAATTTTTGAAGGTGGGCCTTACTTTCTGAATAATGTAGAGATTTATATAAGGCACTGTGAGGCTTGTTTTAACCCAAATAAGGAGGAATTTACAACAACCCCAATTTGGGTTAGGTTATACTCATTACCAGTTTAATTTTGGTTACCAGATATTTTTGAAGGCATAGGTTAGGTTCCAGGGCATTTTGTGAAGGTTTCAGAGGTCACTAAAAGTAGGCAAAATATGCCATATTCTAGGTTGTGTGTGTATATGAATATATCCCAATCGTTGCTAGACTCCATAGAATTGGATTACCAAGGAGATATATGGAAGTAACCTTTGACCTATGAGCACGTACTTTTCCGATGTAGACTTTGTCATGAATATGGTCACCTATTTCGGGAGTGTCCCTTGAAGAAGAAGGACCAAATTCCAGGTAGTTTGAAGAATAATGAGGGTTTTACAAGAGTAACAAATAGGAGACGCAATCAAAGGAATTGTCCCCCCAATAATACAAAGAGCTCTGAGGAAAATAGTTATTTCAGTGTGCTTGAAGCAATGGAGGAGGATATTCAAGAAATTGAGGCAACCCAAATGGAAATAGTTCCTCCGAAGCAAAACCAAGAAAAGACGACCTTAAAACATAATTAGGAGAAGAATAAAAGTTTTAAACAAGGTTTGATTTACTTGAACTGTCGGGTTTTAAGGAAGTGGTTCCTCTTCTCTACCAAAAAATATCAAACTTGTCGGAAGATGAACAAATATTAGTCACCATGGTCAATGAATGGGTTGCAAAGGATCTTGTTGATCTTCCTCAAGAGGAGAAGGAAAGGTATTCCTAGGCTTATCTTCATTGGGAATCAAAGAAACAAACTGATCCAGGATGCTCAATAGCTCAAGCCTTCCAAGCATTCAAAGATAAAGGCAAATAAATTTTGTCAAAAGAACTGCACAAGGAGTAAAAGAAGAAGATAACAAAACCAAAATGAGAAGTCAAACAACATATGGGGAACACTCAGAGTGTCGTAGAACAGGTAATAGCCAACCCGGAGAAGGGTTATAAAATAACCTCACATTACTTATGAAAATCCTCTCTTGGAACACAAGAGGACTCAATAGTAAAGGTAAGCAGCATTATCTTAAAGACCATATAAAAAAGGAGAACTCAACAATTCTAATCTTGCAAGAAACGAAACTGCTTGTTAAGAAAATGAATGACATCATTGGTTTTTTCTAGAAGGGTTGTGAGCATATGTCATTATCAGCCACGAGGAAGGCAAGGGGATATCAGTTTGGTGGAATCCTCAATTGGTGCTATTTCAATAATGGTTTGCATTGAACCACATTTTAACAGGAAAATTTCGTTATGTGGGAACAAAAGAAAATGTATTCCTTCCAGTAGTTTATGGTACTTCAAGTGTTTTTGAAAAAATATTCTTCTTAAAGCAGTTACGGGATATTAAAAAAATGATTGGACATGACTTTTGGATTGTATGAGGAGTTTTGAATATCATGCGATCGATCCAAGAGAAAAAAATGTGGTAAAGGTATGTTGGATCCCATATATGTGCTTTTTGATGATATGATTAACTCCCTCTTTCGGGTTGACATCCCTTAATAAATGATTGTTACACGTGGAATAATCATAGGTGTGGGGGGGTGTGTTGTAACATATTTTGGCACACCCAAAAATTTTAAATTTTCGGTGAAAAATTGTCAATTTCTTACTAAACGTAAAATGCTAAGAGATATATTTATTATGCTGTCGAATGGTTTATTCATTTTATATATTAATTTTGATTTAAATTTATTTTTATAAAAATATAATTATATTTTTATAGAAATATTTGTTTTAAATTTAAATTATATTATAAAATTAATTAAATTTTAACCCTAAGTCACTCCCCTCATATTTCATATTTCCCAATATTTCAATTAAAAGTCAACTCACGATCCCACCATATCATATATCATTAAACATTCACCATTCGTTGTTCATCCCCGCTCGTTCCATTCATCTAATGGCTAACGTTGTATTTCGGCCCCCCCTTCCACCATCCGAATTTTATCGCTGGGGGGGGGGGGGGGTGTTTGAAAAGAGTTGTATTCTAAAACTGCTCCCTTGCTACGTGGCAGCCCCACGCGATTTCGAAACCCCCAGCTTCAAAAATGCTTTTTTTTTTTCTTTCGAAAAAAAAAACGCTATATATATTAAAAGAAATATATGACAGTACATGATCATCAATACATTCTCAAACTGTTATATAAAAACAACGAGAAAACTCCATATACCCATATACATCCAGAATACACTTCTGAGGAGAAGTGATTCGATGTTCATGGCCAACAACATTACGGGTGATATAAAACCAACCCACGAGATCATCCCTGTATACATTGAAATGAACATACAAGGAAAATACAGAAGCATCATATTCATGAAAATAAGGGAAATAAAAGATAACTGTATAGAGAGAAAGCTAACAAAAAGGTGAGTTCCATAGTGTCTTCCAAGACTGATAAGAGGCAGGCTCGCTTGTGCAAACACCAAGTCAGGCTCACTTGAACATTGAGTGACATCAATATCCCACTTGCGAAGCATAACCCTTGTATTATAAAGCTGGCTCGCTTGTAAATCATCATGCTCGCTTGACACATGGAGATCCAGCTCGCTTGATGAATATAGACATGCTCGCTTGAAGAAGAAAACCAGCCATGGACAAAACCAAAAACCCTGCACTCCAAAAAAAAGATAAAACAGGCTTGCTTGATAAGAGAAATATGGTCCTGAAAAAGAAAATGGCGCACGAAGACTAAGAAATTCTGATCCCCATGATTGGGGGAGATCCAGCTCCCCAGCTCGATCTGGAGATCTGGCACCTAACTACTTCCAACCATGTTCGGCATGCCCAACAGAACTAGGATCAAATGGATATGAGATATCCAGTCGAATAATGAAACCATCTGCTTCTCGGTCCATGCTGATACCCGAAGCAACAGAAGTAGAGTAATCAAAAAATTGTTTAATTCCGGGATCCATCGTAGAATCAAGGATCATCAGAAAAGGAAAAAGACAGACTGGTCGTAGATCCAGAGAACGCAGGAAGCCTTCAGAATTGCAGCAGCAATAGGAATGGCATCCTGAGAATGTCCACCATCACCTCAAGACTGGAAGCACCTCGAATCCTCATGAATGTCGGATGTCCTCCCGAGAAAAATATAACCCTAAACCCATCTTTCCAGAATCGTCCATGCCAATGACAGAGGGAAACCCCATGCCCCAAATCTACAGGCAATGAAACCCCATGCCCCCACACCTCATGGCGGCAACTTGAAAAAACGGAGGACCTACTGCATCATAGCAAGATGCCCGTGTAGAATTGAGACTGTTTTGGGTATCCAACTCACAGCCGCCTCCCCAATCCCTGTAGCACCAGCACTCAACGCCGCACAACTTATGCTAATCGGCGACCGATTCATAGATCATGAGATCTAACAACATGATGTTGGACATCTGCAGAAGATAAATAAATTTGAATCCGGGAGAAAACCAGCAGGAGAAAACGATCCAAGTGAATCCTAAAAGCTATGGACCAGTGATCCAAAGCAAAGTACAGAAATCCAGAGGAGATCGGCCGGAAATCAGAATAGATTGGGGGATCACCGAAACAATAACGGCTACATGCACATACTCCCGCCTGTTATCAGCCCTAATCATGAAAAACCTGCGCTGAGTAGGGAGTGTCAGTACGTCTGTAATTCAGAATGCCGTCATTTTGAAGAGTTGATGACACATACCAAGAGCCGTTACCTTATCCCCATGCCAACAATGACGATCAAAATCCATATCCCGTGAGGAAATCATCAGCGAATATAAATAGCAACCAACCACCCACATCATCCGAAAATAGGCAGTGAAAGATAATCACAGCAGAGATATATTATCCCTTAAATGGCGATAAGACAGGATAGGAAAGAATACAACTTCCCAAAATGAACAATCGAGATATATCTTCGAAAGATGACCCACCCTTCAGAAAACCTACAGCCGCCACTGGAGGGACAATCAGATCACATGTGTCCAACATTGGACAAATGACAGACACTATTCTAGATTAAAGAGCCAACAACCGAAAAAAAATTCAAAATTCCAAATCGAGGGGCCGGAAAAAATCCCGGTGTCTTTCAGGCCATATGCCATCAAAAAAACCAGACACATCCCAATAAACCTATAGATCACAGCACCAACATCCTAAGCAACCAGGAATAGACCACCACCTATTGCAGATCCTGTAACCCAAACTCTTACATGGGCGAGAGATTATGATGAAATCCAACCATTTTCGCCAGTTTAGGTGCCATTTGCTACCAATATTTGTAGCATCCGAGTTTGGGTCAGATGATGAACCATCCCAATTAGGTAGCAGAAACAGACACATCCACGAAGTAAACGAAATAAACGCAGCAACCTGGGTTCACCCACAACCACCATAAGCAACATATACTTGTTCACATTGGGTACCGGCCAAATGCAAATTTCGATAGCCACCAAAAGCGAGCAACAATTGTTCACATTGGGTACCAGCTAATGATCTCCTTCATTAACCACCAAAAACATGCACAAGTAGTCGTCAATAGGTACCAGCATCAAAACATGCACCATCAGCCACCAATATCTAAACAAACATATATTCTCATGGGTTCCAGCTCGGCAAAACAGGCGACCATCTTACCTCTTCTGAACCAACTTCACCACTGTAATCCAATCCCCTGTACTTGGATTCCATGACCTCACTAACATAAGAACTATAACAGCCCTAGCCACCAACAGCCACAATATCGTGTTCACATTGGGTACCAGCATCAGCTTCAAAAATGCTTACCAATGCCAACCCCTTCCAAAAATCCACCGGTGGTTTGAAGTTGAACACAGAGGTTAAAATCTGCGAATCTGAAACAAGTTATGAATTTCGTTATTGGAACTGTCACGAAAGTAGATGCAGAAGCAGGAGTTTAGTGCAGCCATCACCAACATTAGACGTTGACTATACACAAATTGCCGACAATTTTCCTGCACCATCTGCAGTCGCAAAATTGGTTCAACGTACAACTATTTCAAACGATGGTTCAGGTGTCAATATGAGAAATTTGCAGCTGCTCAAGGCCGAAGGCGATTGTCTGGAAAGCATATTTACTGGCATGCCATACTCACCTACACTTTGTGGAACGACTCTAAAAGCAAGATTGACATGCAGAGTTGGCACCCTGTTATTTTTACACATGTAGACGTTAGTGCCAGACTTATTAAGAATATAAAGAGCATTGATCATGTCTCTTATGAGACAGAATTTCAAACAGAATGGTGTAGCAGCAATGGAAAAACACTTCCATGCTTCCTTTTTGTAATGAAGTTTTCTACACATGCAACAATGCAGTTGGGAAAAAAAAAAATTCATGGGCACTTTCGCACAGTGAATTTCAGGCTCCATTTCTGGGTAGTTGAAGTCAAATCTCAAAAATCTGTAACGTGGGTTTTGTGCAGAAACATGTTAATTAGGTACATAGCAAGAAATATTTCCAGATTGTGAATGGTTAGGGAGATTTTGAAGGTTCTCTAAAGGGTACACACAGATTGCGGGAATGGACCAACTCATTCTTCAGAATTTAATGCAGTTGCGTCTGGGGATGATGATGCTCCGGCTCTGTCGGTTGAAACTGAATCTTCTTGAGCATAACAAAGAAATTTTTTTGTGCATATTGACGAACATGGATAATTTCCACAATCAAAGGATGCAATAGATTTTATATAGCGATGCTTGGGTTCTTTGTGTTTGTTCTCATTACAAGCATCAAAGTAAGAGGATATAAATGTGTTATAAATGGGTTTAATCTTGTCTGAAAGCATTAAATTGGTTTATATCGATTTTATATGAGATTTATTCCCACGCCACATATTCAAGCTTATTATCAAATACATCATTTTTGGAACCCAAAAGTTATGTTACCGGGTACACTAAAAAATATAAAATTCTCTGCATGAAGATTTTACTAGTGACTTGATTTCATAAAGGGTTCTTTCACTCAGCAAGTCAAAAATTACTTCCCATCAAGAGAAACGACTGTCAAAGGATCGACAGGGATACTCAAAGGGTAGTTAGCAATCTTCAGGGAATAGCTTCAGCAAGTTCATACTTTTAGCACAGATCTTCAGGAACAGTTTTATAATTCCCATATTCTATGACACAAAATCAGTGGATAAGGAACCAACTCCAGATTTCAAGACAAGATACTTGCAATAGTTTCAGATTTCCAGAAACTAATTAAGTGGTATTATTTATTTTTAGTATATTGTTTAGGATTTTATTCTTGAAAGCTTGTAACAATTTACTAGTTTTTATTTCTATATATATGATGAATTATAATAAACAAGGGGTGGGCTTTTGAGTCCAAGACCTTTTCAACTTTGTAAAAATTTTCTCCAGAAATTCTAGTTAAAATATTTCAGCTTTGGCTTTGACAGAATTTGTGTTTCTCGTCCGTTTTTTCCAGTATTTCCATATCTATTTTCTTCATATGATTTAATTCATATACAGTTACCCAATTGGAAATTTGATTGAATCTTTGTTTGTTTCTAATTCGTTATGAAGTTGTAATTGGGTTAAGAGATTAATTTACAGGGCTATATATTATTGTAAATTCCTCTTGAAATGTAAATTACACAAGGTTTTTGTAATGAATTGATCATATTTTGTTTATTATGAAAACATAATTTTCATAATTTCTGAAAACTATAATTGTTTAAAGATATTATTATATCAGATTGTCTGTCTGATCAAGCTCCTCTTTACAACTGGTTATTGTTTATCTCTGTAGTGGTTAAGTGGCTAGTCTGGCTGCCCCATTATTAGGGATATCCTTACATTCTTCTATCAAATTTTTATACAAATCAAGTCGTTCTGTCAGGTTGGAAGCTAACACTTTGAGAACGAACTCTGTGAAGGAGGAATTTATTCATGAATAGGGATTGTCATTGATAGCCAACCATGGCCAATTAAAAACCATAAATCTGGCCATTGTGCTTCAAAGGTTGTTGTTCGGTGACTGTGAACAACGTTAAACAAGGCCTTGTAGCAACTGAGGGAGCCCCCTCTGGATCAAGGGCCAGCTTGAACCTAAAGCTGGTTGAGTTGGTTTCCTGGCGTAGTTTTTGTAGCCAAGGACTGCCTACGGGAAACATGACAACATTTGGCGCCATTTCCGGGGAGAAAAGTAACAAAGATATTTTCTCCGGAGTACGATAAAGACTAGATCTATTCCTTGCCAGTGAACAAGGAATATGCATTTGTATTGGTTGCATTATTTTCACTTGGCGACTCCACTTTGTTGGATGGTGATTCCACTGGGAAATCGATCCCACTGTTTTGAAATTTCAACTACCTTTACTGCTATGCAAGGTTTTTTGATACTTGCAATCAACATTATATGTTTTTTCCTCTCAGCCATGGTCAGAAATCTAAAATTTCAGCAGAGGATGCAGCTTTTAAAGTACACCTGTGAGTATAAGTTTTCCATGCGAGTTTATGTTCCTATTGTATATATTCTTCATATTTTCATATGTTGGCAATGTAGTTTTTCAATAAATCCACTCCGCACTTGGTTACATTGGAAAATAGATTACACCTAACGATGCAACATTTCCAATTCAGTTATATAAAAGTGTGGGGATTGAATAGATATTCAGAGTTTTAGTATGCAGTAGATCATCGTGGTCATTTTTTAATGAATGGTGTGATTTGTAGAGTATATGATAGATCAACTTATATTTTTAGTCTAGAATTTTTAAGTTTTCAGTTTTCAGTATGAAAGAGTATAAGGATTAGTGCTGGCATATGGTTGCAATTCACAGTTGCAGGTTGCAGTCTGCACCAGCAGGCTATTCAAATTACAGGGTTGATCCATGAAATTTGGTTATGGCAGATGATGGTTGATGATCAGATTTACATTATGACTCCATGCCCAACGCTAAAGGCAATTGATCTACTTGTTCTCTCCATCCCACAGGGGGAAACAGTCCCCATTGGAGCCGATGTTGTAACATATTTTGGCACACCCAAAATTTTTAAATTTTCGGTGAAAAATTGTTAATTTCTTACTAAACTTAAATTCTGAGAGATATATTTATTATGTTGTCGAATGGTTTATTCATTTATATATTAATTTTGATTTAAATTTATTTTTATAAAAATATAATTATATTTTTATAGAAATATTTGTTTTAAATTAAAATTATATTATAAAATTAATTAAACTTTAACCCTAAGTCACTCCCCTCATATTTCATATTTCCCAATATTTCAATTAAAAGTCAACTCCCGACCCCACCATATCATATCTCATTAAACATTCACCATTCGATGTTCATCCCTGCTCGTTCCATTCATCTAATGGCCAATGTTGTATTTTGGCCCCTCCTTCCGCCATTCGAATTTTATCACCCGGGGGAGGGGGGGGGTTCCGAAAAGAGTTGTATTCTAAAACTCCTCCCTTGCTACATGGCAGCCCCAAACGATTTCAGAACCCCCAGCCTAAAAAATTCTTACCAATTCCAACCCCTTCTGAAAATCCAACAGTGGTTTCAAGTTGAACGCAGAGGTTAAAATATGTGAATCTCAAACAAGTTATGAATTTTGTTATTGGCACTGTCATGAAAGTAGACGCAAAAGTAGGAGTTTAGTGCAGCCATCACGAGCACTAGACATCGACTATACACAAACTGTAGACAATTTTCCTCCATCATCTGCGGTAGCAAAATTTCTTCAGCATACAACTATTTCAAACGATGGTTCAGGTGTCTATATGAGAAATTTGCATATGCTCAAGGCTGAAGATGATTGTCTAGAAAGCATATTTACTGGAATGTCGTACTCACCTACACTTTGTGGAACAACTCTAAAAACAAGATTGACATGCAGAGCTGGCACCCTGTTATGTTTACACATGCAGATGTTAGTGCCAGAATTATTAAGCATATAAAGAGCATTGATCATGTATCTTATGAGACGGAATTTCGAACATAATGGTGCAATAGCAACGAAAAAACACTTCCATGCTTCCTTTTTGTAATGAAGTTTTCTACACATGCAACAACGCAATTGGGAAAAAAAAAACCATGGGAATTTCGCACATTGAATTTTGGGCTCCATTTCTGGGTAGTTTAAGTCAAATCTCAAAAATCCAGAACATGGGTTTTGTGTAGAAACATGTTAATTAGGTGCATTGTAGGAAAATTTTCAAGATTGTGAACATTTAGGGAGATTTTGAAGGTTCTCTGAAGGGTACACACACATATTGCGGGAATGGACCAACTCATTCTTCAAAATTTAAAACAGTTGAGTCTGAGGATGATGTTGCTATGGCTCTATTGGTTGAAACTGAACATTCTTGAGCAGAACAAGGAAATTTTCTGAGCATATTGACGAACATATATAATTTCCACAGTCATAAGGATGCAATAGCTTACATATAGCGATGCCTAGATTCTTTGTGCTTGTTCTCATGACAAGCAACAAAGTAAGAGGAAATAAATGTGTTATAAATGGGTTTAATATTGTCTGAACGCATTAAATTGGTTTATATAGATTTTATATGAGATTTATTCCCACGCCACATATTAAAGCTTATTATCAAATAAATAATTTTTGGAACCCAAAAGTTATGTTACTGGGTACACTAAAAAAGATAAAATTCTATGCATGAATATTTTACTAGTGACTTGACTTCATAAAGGGTTGTTTCACTCAAAAAGTCAAAAATTACTTCCCATCAAGAGAATCGACATTCAAAGGATTGACAAGGATACTCAAAGGGAAGTTAGCAATCTTCAAGGAATAGCTTCAACAAGTTCAGATTTTTAGCACAGATCTTCAGGAACAGTTTTACAATTCCCATATTCTATGACACAAAATCAGTAGATAAGGAACCAACTCCAAATTTCAAGACAAGATACTTATAACAGTTTCATATTTCCGACAACTAATTAAGTGATATTGTTTATTTATAGTATAATATTTAGGATTTTATTCCTGAAAGCTTGTAACAGTTTACTAGTTTGTATTTCTATATATATGATGAATTATAATAAACAAGGGGTGGGATTTTGAGGCCAAGACCTTTTCAGCTTTGTAAAATTTTTCTCCAGAAATTATAATTAAAGTATTTCAGCTCAAGCTTTGACATAATTTGTGTTTCTCGTCTGTTTTTCCAGTATTTCCATATCTATTTTCTTCATATGATTTAATTCATCTACAGTTACCCAATTAGAAATTTAATTGAATCTTAGTTTCGTTTCTGATTTTTTGTGAAGTTGTAACTAGATTAAGAGATTAATTTACAGGGCTATCTGTTATTGTAAATTCCTCTTGAAATCTAAATTACACAAGGTTTGTATAATGACTTGATCATATTTTGTTTATTATGAAAACATAGTTTTCATGATTTCTGAAAACTATAATTGTTTAAAGAGATTAGTATATCAGACTGTCTATCTGATCAAGCTCCTCTTTACAACTGGTTATTGTTTATCTCCCTAGCGGTTAAGTGGCCATTCTAGATGCTCCATTATTAGGGATATTCTTACATTCTTCTGTCAAATTCTCATGCAAATCAAGTTGTTCTATTAGGCTGGAAGCTGACACTTTGAGAACAGACTCTGTGAAGGAGGTATTTATTCATGAATAGGGATTGTCATTGATAGCCAACCACCCCCAATTAAAAACCATAAATCTTGTCATTGTGCTTCAAAGGATGTTGTTTGGTGACAGTGAATAGCGTTAAACGAGGCCTCGTAACAACTGAGGGAGCCCCCTTTGGTTCAAGGGCCAGCTTGAACCTAAATATGGTTGAGTTGGTTTCGTGGCATAGTTTTTGTAGCCAAGGAATACCTACAGGAAACAAGAACAACATGAACAACAGGGGGGAGAATCAAATCAATTATCGATTAGATAGGTTCTTGTTATCAAAGAGTCTTATACAAAAATATTTATCATAGAAACTGTTATATTACTATGTATGGGTTCTAACCATTGCCAGTAAGATTAGAAATAAACTTGAAGGAAACTCCATTAAATAGACCTTTCTGTTTTGAAAGTTTTTTGTTCCAATCCGAAGATTTTGTTGATCTACTTACAACATGGTGGGAGGATATATCTGTTGAAGCTAAAGAAACTAAAATATAGAATCAAAAGTTGGAATAAGAAAGTGTTTGGAAATATTTTTAAGGACAAGAGGGAAATGGAACATAAAATGGCATTGATCCAACAAAAGATAATATGTGAGGGTAGATCCACTGAGTTAGCAGTAGAGGAGGCAGGCACCCTTACAAAACTGGAATACAGAAAGGAGGAGGAGATTTTATGGAAGTAAAAACATAGAATCCAATGGTTGAAGGAAGGTGTTTGAAATACCAAGTTTTTTCATAATGAAACGATTCAATATCACCTTCATAACAAAAAATTTTCCATTAATGATCAAGGAGGAAGGAATATGTCATATTTTGATATAGAAGTTGAGTTGGTTAAAAAATTTACTAATCTATGGAATGAGGATAGTACTAATTCTTATTCCACAGTTTCCACGCATACAATCATCAAACATATTCCCAAAATGATATATAATACTCAAAACAAAGCATTAATGTGACCGATTTCCTTGTCGGAAGTTGAAGCAGTTGTCAAGAAAATTCCAAAAAATAAGGCACCCGGTCCGGATGGATTTACTATAGATTTCTATCATGAGTGTTGGAGTTTCCTAGCCAAAGAAGTTCATGAGGTGGTAGAAGAATCACATCAGACTAGGAATATAATCACAACACTGAATGCTACATTCATTTCATTAGTGCTAAAGCCATGGAAGCAAGAGAGTCTGGATGGTTATAGACATATAACATTATGTAATGTAATTTATAACATGATATCAAAAGTGATTGTAAATAGAATGAAACCATTGCTTTTGACCTTGATATCTCTAGCTCAAACGAGATTTGTTGAAGGAAGGCAGAAAGCTTCCAAAGATCAATTGGAAAGCTTTTTGCTCAGAATTTTGTCAGTTTAGTTTTGGAGCTATCTCTCTATTCTCTCTCTCACATGCTCTTGGACACTTAAATTATTCTTGGAGTGCTTTAGCTTTGGATCAAGGAATACAAAGAAGGGAAAGAGGAAGCAAAGATCAAGCAAGGAAGAGCATGATAAAGCAGCTACAATGGGTTTACTTGCAAGTATCGATTCACATGTGTGATTTCCTTGCTATATTTGGCATGCATGGTTATGCATGTGTGTTCTTGGTTCTCTTGTTGTCATTGGCATGAGTTTTTCCAGGTGTGACAATGTTCTTCATCCTTGCCTTTCCATTTCTAGATAACCATGGTCTGATGGGGTTCTCATGTTTTGGTTAAGCTGGATTTTTGGATGGATTCGAAACTGAGTGAGGTGGATCTCCAAATGAAAGAAAATGTGGCCTAGTGATCCTTAAACTAGAATGTGGATTGTGGTAAATCCAATGGCCTAGTAACCCCTGAACCAGACTGTGTGTTTCAGTAAAGACAGGTATTATGTGCCTCAATGGGCCTGGGAATCCTTAACTAGTGAATGGTGGGATAAACAGTAAAGCCTAGAGGTGGTTGCCCTTGATCAGGCCTAGGAATCCTTTTCGATGAATGACGAGATATACGGTAAATCCTAGAGGGTGGTGTCTCAGTTATGCCCTAGTGATCCCTAGATCAAATTGTGGATTGCGATAAAGCCTAGAGACTATGAGAAAGGAAAATTCCTCACATTGTAGGTGGAAAAATGATCCAGATTTATGTAGGAACACAATAAAATACATAAATAAACATAAAAACATATATGCAACAAAATAAAACTTCATTTCATTAATATCAAATGATTGAAATATGCTTACAGACAGAATGGACGTAAACTAGCTAGGGCGATGGTAACTTATTTATGAGAAGATATGTGGTGGATACATGCCTCTGAACTGATTGCAATGAGACTCAAGGGCTTATTTATTATTGAGAAACAATGGAAAACCATAAACATCCAAAAACCTAACTCTAGGAGATGAAAACAAAAAACTATGGGCCCCATTGGGGTAAATTGGTATATTAATTTCCGAGGTCATAACTTTGACATACAATCTTCGTTTGACATGCATGATACCTCATTAGAAAGATATATCTAAGCACTACACTGCTAACATCAAATGCTGATTTGAAAACTCACATTCGCTGAAAGGTTATTTTCCAAAAAAAAAACGTCGTTTAGGGCCTCAAAACGGCTCCATAAGTTTAAGACCCAAAAAATACCAAAAATAGTAAATTGTGCTACAATTAAGGAAACTAAAAAACTGAAAGAAACAATGGTGGGGGTCCAAGTGGAATAGGCAGGTGGCCACCAATATTGACTTGGATCATTCCTCCCCCCTTAGGAAGCAATGATCCCCATTGCATTGGGTTCCTCCATGAGACGAGGAAACTTCTGTTGAACTTGGTCCTTAGTGAGCCACTTGTCCTGGTGAAGGAGTTGACGTAATTTGACAACTCGATATAGTTGGATCCTTTGTTATTGGGTGTTCTTGATCTGTGTGTCCATGATCCGACCAGTTGTGGCTTGTTCCATGCAATCTGGGTTTAACTCTATTGGTGTGAGTTGTTTTGCAATGTTGGATGTGTCCAGTAATGGTGGAAAGTATGGCTGAAGGCATTCCACATTGAACACTGGGTGTTGGCCAACGAATGGGGGAATTCTGAGCTCAAATGTATTATCTACCACAACATTAATAATTGTGTAAGGCCCATATCACAGTGGTATGAGCTTCCAATGAGCTCTAGTTAGGCGTTCTTTCTGCAAATGCAACCAAACTTTATCGCCCACCTAGAACTTGTGTGGCACTTGATGTTGATCATGTTGCTGCTTATACTTGGCATTGGATTTCTCCAAGATGTCGTGGACCCGCTGTCAGACGTACTGGATGCATTCAATAAATATGGTTGCTTTATAAGTATCATAAATTACATATGAGGAGCTTGGACAGATGTGCCCTTTATGCAAAAGCTCTTGGATCTACCTCTTGATTTCATCATTCTCTAGAACAGATCGTCCATAGATCGGCCCATTAGGCAGCGGTGTGCTTGGGGTCAAATCAATGGAGTGCTTGACTTGACAGTGTAGAGGAACCCCTGTGGGTGTGGAGAAAATGTCCTTGTTTTCATCCATGACTTTATCAATCTGATGTTGTTGTGCAAGGGAGCCCTGATTAGAGGTGGCGACCACAAGATTATTCTTTCCCTGTGGGTGAATCATAATGAAAAAAAATTTCCTGGTTTGGGAAATAATCTTACTACATTATTTTGCAACACTCAAAGAGATGGTGGAAGGTGGTACTACCTCTGGTATCCTGTACAACTTATTTCCCCAAAGTAATAATAACAAAACAAGGCCTAGAATCATACTCATTATGCCACTTCCACAATTATGGTTGGAAAAATAATACATCAAACACGTGAAGAGGAGAAACATCACATAGTACCTCATTCGTGAAGGGCTTGATGTTGTACGGAAGGCGACACTATTGGATTTCACAAATATCTCTTCCTTAGTGAAGCCACCTGATGGTATATGGCTGCGGGTGTGTTGTGTTCGGTAGGACGGGTTGCTTCATGATCTTTGTTGAAATGAGGTTCTTTTGGATTCCGTTATTGACAAGGAATTGTTGTGGAGATGCCTTCACCCACATCTGGGAATGGAAGAGGCGGTCCCCCTCCTCTGGAGCTTGGTGGTGGCAATGGTGGCACTAGGTTCCGCATCAATGATATCCTTCCCTTTGTCATTCTTTTTCTATGGTTTTGAATCAGAATCAGAACATGCATCTGATTCGGATGCCTTCAGTTTGACCAATAATGAATTTTTGGCTCGAAAATTTCTTGTGTTGTGAGTGGAGCTTTTATGAAATTCACACCACTTCCCTGTGTCCTTCTTTGGCTTTGTGGTGTTTTTATGAGTCATCCCTCTTTGGCTTTTCCCCTTATTGTACAATTCGGGGGTGCCTTTCCATGGCTTTGGATTCACAGATCCATAGTCTCGCTTCTTCTGCTTAATTTATGCTCTAAGGCTTGGCTGCATATCAATATGTTGAGCCAAGTGAGATAATGTTGAGGAAATCCATTTCCTCCTGAATGTATATGTGCAAAAAATTGCATTACTTAGGCACCAAATGTTTCTCTGAATCTTTAATATCCAAATTTTTGCATAGGGTATGGAACAAATTCGTCAGCTCATGCACATCTTGATCCCTTTGCTGTCGCAGCGTGGTCCATTGGATGTTCTTGTCCTCATAGCTTCCCACAGGGTAATATTGTTCCTTGATGCTGTCTCAGAACAAATTCCAAGTGGGTACGACCAAGAACAGAGAGGGTTCCCTCTTGTCCTTTTTCTCACAGTAGGTTTCCCACTAGTCTTTGACATGGGGGGTGGCTTTAAGGAGTGAAAAAGTAATATTTTCTCGGTCAAAGAAATCATGGAACGAGAAATACCATTCCAGTGAATTCAACCATCTATCTATGGCATCTGCATCTATCTTGCCTTCAAATACATGAATGTCAAAGTTGACTTGTACCTTGAAAGGAGTGGCGCCTCCAGAGTGGCTGCTGGATGCAAATGCGCCGCCGGTGGGCAACCGTTGAAGGATTTGGGAAGAGTTAAATTACTATTGTAGGAAGTTGGCATTAAGTGAGAGACCACGATTGCCTATATGCCCGAACAAAGTGGAGTTGCCTAAAGAAATAATAGAACCATCATGGAAGCTACTCGTTCCATGCTTCATGACCAAGGTCTACCAAAGTTCCTATGGGGAGAAGCCGCCAACACTACTGTGTATGTTCAAAATAGATGCCCACATCAAGCATTGGACTCCAAAACTCTCGAAGAAGTCTTCACTGATAATAAACCTGATTTTTCTCATTTTATAATTTTTGGAAGTCCCATATATTTTCATGTGCCAAAAGAAAAGAGGAGTAAGTACGATGCTTCTAGAAAGAAGGGAACATTTGTGGGCTACAGTGAAACCTTGAAGGTGTTGTAACTCCCAGAGACAGCCTTGAGTTGTCAAAGACCAGTGCCTAGGACATCTTAATTAGCAAAGAGCATATATTCCAACTTGTAAAGGTTGTCAAGAAAAGGGCTCTCATGCTATCATATATCAAACAAGAAGGTTTGGTTAAAATGGAACCGAGACTTTCAAATTTCAGCACAACAAAAGTAATATTGTAAAGACAGAGTGTGAACTTTGATATAAAATGTATCTGACAATTTTAAGGCAACTTTCTATAAAGGGGGCTGGATTCTAAAAATGGTTCACAGAGGTAAATAATCAGATGAAGATAACCGTGTAAGAAAATGGGAAGGGTACTAGCTGTAACAGAACCGAGATCTAGAAATGAATATCAACATGTACTGGGTTTATATAGTAACAAGAATCCATACATGAAAATAAATTTTAAAGATAACATTTCATCGTTGCTAATACTGGAAGAATTATGGTAGAAGTGAAAGGTGAAACAACATATCATGTCTGAACCATATTTGAAGTGATAGACAAGTTTTAGCATGAGTATCGACAATGATAAATTCATACCAAGACATGTGAGCACTCGCATTCCAGAACAAGATACTGGAAATGTGAATGTAAACGAAATGAAAATTTAAGCTAAAAAAACACAGGAGAGAGAGTTACAGACTGTGAAGTATTAAGACCAGAATCCCCAATAAAGATGAAACTCCTTATGACTGAAACCCAATGGTCTCTTCAACTTTTATATCAAAATTTCAACAAAAATTGCATACAGAGTTCTTTCTAGGTGTGTTCTTCTAAAAATCTAGAACCTTTTTTCCATCTCAGTTTGTTGCTTATATAGAATTTACAAGAACATACGCGGAAAGATATTTTGGGAAAATATCTTCCTCGCGTCCTAGTAAGCAGTTTCAGGTCCTAATCAAAATAAAAAAATTCATGATGAGGGAGAATGCTTCTCATCATTTACAGTTATGCTCGTAGCCATTTCAAAACAAAATACTAAAACTGTTCTAACAAGAAGTAAATGCAAGAGTGAAATATGAATTCCACTCGGAACTTGAAAGTAGAAAGTAAAAATAAAACTAAAGGTTGCAAGGACCGAATCATGAGTTAACAATTTTCACTGGTGGGAAGGAGTTGAGGCAGTTGCTGACGCAGGTGGCGGGACATTCGCTGAAGAGCTGGCTAGCAGGCTGGCATATTTTGTGCACCTCTGCCAACTATCTGTTGTAGGTTCGGGCATCAATTTGAAACCTTCTATTCTGATATAGGCTTCAGTGAGGTCATCATAATTTGCATCAACAGGAATTTTATACTTCACTAGGTACATGAGTGCAAATTCTTTACTGAGGACTAAAACTATAGTTTCAGGTTTGAGTCAAGTAGATTTTTCTGAAGGTGTATTGGTTTAATTCATCTCCTCTTTTAGACGGGCCTCTTAAGCTAGTAACGGCTGTAGTACGACGTGGATGGGCTCCCAGCACGATGGGAGTCCTACACGAGTTATCTCTGCCCAATCCACCTCGAACCGTTCAAGACTGGTTGTTACTTTTTCTAAGACATCCAAAGCCAAAATCCAAGCAGACTCTTTTTCTATTGCCTTTTGGCACTCTGAGGCTTCCATGAACCTGCTCTTAATACCCTGCTTTACCATGTCCTCTGGCTTAAGTTCTTTTAGGAAAGAGATATACATTTTTGTGCTTTGAACTCTGCTGGATGCATTGATATTTCCTTCGTGAAGCTTCCTTCTGAGAAGGAGCACAACCGACTTCATTTCCTCAACCACATTTAGAAATGCCCAGCGCTTTTTCACCTCTGCGATGATCTCAGCCCAGATCAATCGCCTAGCATCCAGTAGGGTAATATTTCCTTTTATGCAACTTGTGAGCTCGCTTATGGTTTTTTCATGCTGCGCCTTTTCCTGTTTCCCCTCCTCAATTTATTTCTACATAGCATTAATATTCTTGGAATTCTCAGCAAGGAGGGCTTCCAGCTCATTGATCCTTTGACGCACTGTCAAGACCTGTTTTTCCATTACATCGGTTGTGGCCAATGCAGTGGTCAGCTGTTCAGAAAGCGAGCTAGTCCCTTCTGCAACGGGTGGAGCGCATGTATGAGTGTCCCAGGTTATCTGCAATGTGTTCATATTTCCTTGTAGAATGGCCATCTCTCCTTTAATCTTTTCTTTCTCCTCCTTCTCCTTAGAAAGAGAATCGACCAAGCTTGCCTTGTCATTTTCTGCCTGGACTAGCTCAGTTATCTGTACATGATGAGAGCCCGGTATATTTATTTTACTTTTCAAGGCTGCAACCTTCTTCTGCAAGTCCTCAATAAGATGAATCTAGGGGTTTGCTACACCTTTTTCTTTCCGTTTTATCACATCCTGGAGAGTGCGTATGTCGTTCATGAGTGCGCAGGAATTGATCTTCTCTTTTATGAAATTCTCCAGTACTTGGCTATGTTTATTCTGCAATTTTATAAGAGTAATGGAGAGGCACATCACTTCATCCTTGAGCATGTCACCGAAGCACTGAAATAAGTTGCATTTGTCAATTGCTGGAACTTGTGACATATCAATTGCTATCTCCAATTCCCTATAGCTGGTAGTACCAGACTTTTGGTTCAAAACGGCCTTAGTCATAGCCATTACTAGTTGCTCAGTATCCAAATTCATCACAGATGAAAACCTAGTGTGGTATTTTTCAACATAACCTTCTAGCTCGGACTGCTGCTTATCTCTGATTGCTCTATTCCTCATCATGCCCTTGCTCGCACCCTGAGAGCTGTTGACTATAATGGCTTGTGAAACTTCTGAAAAGTCAGAAGAGGTAGTACTATCCCGTAGCACCTTGATTCCTGCTTTGCCCCTATCGGGCTTTCCATACGGTATTTCATCCTAGAGCAACAGTTCATCTCCAATAACCTCTACTTCACTGGTCCCTGTTCTTTGTCTCTTGAAAGGGGGAGCACCCTCTCCTGATGCACCCGCCTCCTCCACTTGTTCCTTACGAGATTCTCTGGTTGAAGTGGTATCTTCTTTTTCCCCTGTCGCAGATGAATCGGTCTCCATCTGCGAAAGCAAAGGCCAGTTTTCAAGATTAGCTCGCCATTCGATGAAAGGCCTTGTTTCATGCATATAAGGGGTTGATTTATTCTTCTTCCTTCTGTTAGAAATGATGCCCTTCATATCATAGGGCCAAGCTTTCCTTTTTCTCAAATCCATGTCTTGAAGTAGCTTTTCCACCACAGGAAGGGCATGCCTTGAATTAACAACGAAAGGGCCAATGGTTGTGGGGAGCTTGAGGATAAACTCATTTTTTGCACGGAGGAAGTGCAATTGGTCAGCTTTTAGGGTCTGGCGGAGATATTCCAAAGTGTAAATCGGTTGGGCAGGAAAAACTAGCAGTTGGTAGGGATAGACTTCGGCGCCATAAACCCGGATTTCAGTGTAATTATCAAACAGGTACCAGTACCTAGTACTTTGAGCTTCACTGTACTGTAACCATTTCCTCAGTTCAGGAAAAACCCTAGGCAGAGGAGAGTCATGGATAATGGTATAAGCTATGGGCATGAAATCATTTAGGAACCTTGAGTAGCCCACCCCGTTTTCCAACTGATGCGTTGCAAGGCTCCAATCAAAAATTGGTCTTGGTTGAGAATTTATCTTGTAAATCTTGTCTAAACCCAAACCCTCAAATTTATCAACATGCTGGAAGAGAAAAAGATAAAAGACCATAGAAAAAAAGCGAAAACAACCTGTGTCTAAGAGCTCCTGGAACTGAGTCTGAATGGTGGAGGCCAGAAAACCAGGAATATCTAGAACAACCCTTGGTTGAGACATTAACCATAGAAAAGCTATGCATCCTTTGGAGGCTTGCCCAAAACATTCCACACCTAGGAGACCCGCCATAAGAGTAAGGATAGGTTGGACGTCTTCCTTGAATAAGCTCAGGGGCACTGAGTCTGTAGTGGGAAGGGTTGTGAACTGAGAGTCTGTTATGGAGGTGATGAAATCAGTCTGTTGCCTCCATGGTAGCTTTGCAAATTGAGGAGTTTACGTTATTTCACTAAAACTGACATAGTTTGAACTCGTAGGAAAGCGAAGGGCTTTTCTGATGATTTCGGGAGAAATAGTGAATATTTTGTTCCCCTGAGTTGAGAGGAACATGCCTCGACGTTCATCATAAGCATCTCAGAGCCAACAGATGAATTCGAACACTGGGTATACTGGGGGGTTATTTGATGATACAGACCAGACAAAACGACCCGAAACCTATCTTTATTTTCCACATGCTTCCTAAAAATTTTAGGCTTGACGCTGCTAATGGGAAATGGGTATTGCAGGTCACGAATGTCGGCTTGCAAGTCTATGAACGATTCAGGCCCTGGGACAGCCCTAGACTCACAGGCTTGGGGAGTTTCGGGCTCTATTTTCTTGGTGGTGACCTTACCCATGACCATCATACAAACCTAAAACACAATCAAAAGGAAACGAGATGGAATGAAAGGGATGGAATACCTGTGAAGTAGAAAATTGCTCGGGAAAGCGTTGCACGGTTACTGACAACGACCGAGCAGAATTGGTACTGGGTGCCTAATTTTGCTTATACAATAGTAAAAAAACCGGAGTATTTTACCATAGTAAAAGATGAAAAATAGTTATATAGGCCCGAGGTAGCTTGGGAAAAGAAGGCGGGGTAAACGAATAGGGCTGACGTCATAAGGACGCCGACTTAGGGACACGTGGCATAACGGGATTGGGTGTGAGACTCTTGTTAGGTGAATACTGTGTGTCAGGTTAAATTCTGGTACTGGCCTTGGTACCGGGTGTCCTAAAAACTTACCTTACCTTTATGTCGTGGTGAGAGCTGCACCTTGGAACCTGGCCCCCAAAGGACACGAAGTGGATTCCGTGATAGCTTTTAAAACCCATACCCTTTTCTCCGTAAAGTGATCACCTCGTGTCATTCGCCTTGACACGTCATCAGGATTTCGGGTTGGGGGGGGGGGGAGCTCCGCTCTATCCCTCTCATTTGTGACCCCCCCAGAATTTCACTTGCCAACTCCTTTTTGTACATGTATAAAGTATATGCGGGCTCTGCCTTATATCTGTTTCCTTTATGCCTTTTATACCTTCACTTTATTTAGATTAAAGCCTTCACATATTCCCGCTTCATTATAAAATGAGCTTACCCTTTTTGGCATATGACTCAGCTTAATTTTATTTCACCTTCACAGACTTTGAAATTCTTAACCTTTTTAAGTGCTTTTGGGTGATCTTCTCCTTATGACCTTTGTCAAAATATTAAAGGGTGAACGATATAATCAACAGAAGGCATATATAATCTATGTGCCTAGTCAAAGATAAGTGGAGATATGTCATTATGTCACCTTCTACGAAGATGCTACCCTTGGGAAGGTTAGAGATCTTCCTATCTCAAAGGAAGACAAAGAATAAGAAGCAGGAAAGCAAGAAGAAGAGAAGGATGAACAGATGCCCAATGTTGAAGGTTCGATGGATCCTATTGATCCACCTCCTAGAGAGTCCACTTATTAAAAGAGAAGAGCCTTGTGTCTTGTAGATACTCTCAAAGATGTCGAGAGGCATATTGAACCAAGGGGAACATTATGTGAAAGTAAGAATCCGAATAGGTGCCAAGGGTACTTTGTAGTGAAGAGAACCATCGTCCAATCTAAGCCTGGAACATTTGAAGAAGATGTGAAGCACCAAGTTTGGAAGGATGCTATGAATGAAGAATATGAGTCGATCATGAAGAATGATGTTTGGGATGTGGTGCCTAGACCAAAGGACAAGTCTGTTGTCACCTTGAAATGGCTCTACAAGATCAAGCATGGAGCCAATGGAAGTGTTGAAAAGTTCAAGGCAATATTTGTTTCCCGAGGCTTCTCGTGGAAGGAAGGTATAGAATATGATGATATATTTGCACCTATTTCTCGCTACACCACCATTTGTTCAATTATATCCCTTGTTGCATCGTAAAGATGGAGTCTACATCAGATGGATGTCAAGACTGCCTTCTTACATGGTTCAATCAAGGAAGAGGTCTATGGGGAACAACCTTTGGGGTTCAAAGTTTGAGATCGAGAATAAAATGTATGTAGGTTTAAGAAAGTCCTCTATGGGTTGAAGCAAGCCCCCAAGGTTTGGTATGTGAGGATCGATAGCTATCTGATGAAGCTGGGCTTCACATGAAGTCAAGTTGTTCTGAAACTTTATTTAAAAGTTGATAATGAAAAGCTTCTAATCTTGGTACCTTATGTGGATGATCTATTCTTGATAGGTGCAGACCTTGTCATTCATCAATGCAAGAGGAAGTTGGCTTCTGAGTTTGAGATGAAGGACCTAGGACTGATGCACTACTTCCTAGGCCTAAAGGTATGGAAAAATCCAAGTGATATTTTCCTTTATCAAGGAAAATATGTTATGAAACTACTAGAAACATTTGGGATGGTGGACTGCAAGTCTGTGACTACTCTAATGGAACTCAACTTTAAGAAGTTGTGTGGAAGTGCTACTGGGCCTGATTTGCGAAATCCTACCGAGTATCTTCAACTCATGTGGGCCATGATGTTCTTAGTGAACTCCTGCCCCGACATATGTTTTGAAGTGAACACGTTGAGTAAATATATGGTCAAGCCTCATCACATTCTTTGGATTGCTACCAAGACTCTCTTGAGATATCTTCAGGGCACAATCAATCATGGACTAAGATACACTATCGGCAATCTAAGGCTCCATGGATATACCAATGCTGATTGGGATGGTAGTGTGGTGGATCGTAAGAGAACATATGGATGTTGCTTCACTCTAGGTTTTACTACGATCTTTTGGATGAGAAGGAAGTAGAAATCAGTTGCTTTGAGCATCGTCAAAGCCAGATAAATTGCAACAAGTATGGCATGTTGGGAAGCTGTTTGGTTGAGGAATCTCTTTAGTGAGTTGTTTGGGCATGTGCTGGATACCACCATGATCCATTGTGACAACCAAAGTGGGATTCGAATTTCTTAGAATCTCGTGTTCCATGAGCCTCCAAGCATATTGATATCAGGTACCACTTTATCCAGGATAAGGTATAACGAGGTGTCGTAAGGCTCCATGACATTGGCACTAATGATTAGGTCACAGATATTCTCACTAAGACCATAGGGAAGGTCAAATTCTTAACCTTTTGTGAGAATCTTGGAATCGTGGACAAACCCTCCTATGAGGGTCCCACTTGAGTTGGACTTTAAGCTTTGGGAGCTCCAGGGGGATTGGGGATAGCTTCTTGGAGCTATAAGAAACCACAGGGAAATGTTCTCCTTTCATTATTGGTGTGCTATTTCCCCATTTTTATGATATTGAGATGGTTCACCCTCTCTTGATCTATGCCCCACATACATCCTACCCATGTAGTCCAAGACTCATGCGAAGTACTTATCATCTGGCCAATGAGTTGATAAATGAGGATAGAGACCATAACATTACCAATGGACGCATCGTTTATTGTCATACTCTCTATTTATAGGATGGGTTGTGTCCAACAAATTGATTTGGGATCAAGTCTGGTTGAGGTTTTTACCTCTAAACTAACTTCAGGTCAATGGAGAGTGGAAAGGTCTTGTGACTAACTCTCGATCAAATCTTCTTCATTATTTCCTCTTGGTTCAATAGAGTAGAGTACAGGAACAACAAGATGATAGGATGGTACATGATAGTACATAATGGTACAATAAAATAGGATTGCACAGGTTGACAGATGGATTGACGGGTGGAGATCTCCCTAGTTGAGAGGGAGTGTTATATTTGGGACTAAGGCCAAACTCCACTTTGGAATACTCATGTGATGGAGATGATATTTTTTGGGATTCCTCTTTTCAAGAGGTGCAATATTGATCTAAATATCATCTTGTTTGGATGAGCATAAGTTGGATTTTGAATTTATTCTCTCACATGTGTACATTTTTCAAGGTCGGTCAAAATTGTAATGTAGGCTCACAAGCCCCAAAATATGTGTCATTCCTCATTTGGACAGCCTCACTGGAGCCGATATCTCTCTCCTCACACATGTGGAAAACATCTGTGATTTTCAAACTGGTTTTAGGGTAGAAAACATAGCGTTGACCAACATTGAATTTGGGTCAAATTTTTCATTTTGACTTCGATTTTTGGGCATAATTTTGATATTTCTAGGCCGCAGCTGTAGGCACGATTTCCGAGAATTATGGGAAGTTTGAATTTTATGTTGATTTTTTATTTTACCACAGAATTTGACTGCAGAGTTGACCAATGTGTTGAATAGGTTTGACCAAGTTTTTCAGGACTATTTTGGGCTGACATTGACTGTCTTTAGAGGCTGCATTGACTAAAGTTGATCAGGATGATTTTGGAGAAGTCAAATCGCTGATTTGAAATTTTTTTACTTTCTGGTTAGGGCATCTTGTTGACTGTTGTTTTACTGAAGAAAATTTGTATATTGTACTCTCTCTCTCTCTGTGTGCTGAAATTTTGAATAATAATAAGAATATTTGATCAAAGGCTTTTCCCCACATTGGGATTTTTCCCTAGCATCCGCCAAATATTGTGTCCTCTTATCTTGGCTTGTCTTGTGGATATTTGTTTATGTTCTATCAACATTTACCGTCAATGTTAATGTGATTGCTAATTTGGAAATTGAAACGGGCTAATAAGAAAAGATAGAACATACCATTTTTATCTAAAATCAGGGAAGGTCGAGAATAGATTTTTTTTGGTCATTAGCATTACCAGATGGAATCAGATGCACATTGGAAGTCTACCCTAGAACAATGAGTCGACAACTGTTCACTGAGAGGATAAGTGGCGCAGGATTGTAGTGCTGGACATTGGATGCAACTTTGATTTTGGCAATGGATTCTGGAGTTCTTGGGAAGGAGGTGAATCTTGGTATTACTTTGAGGATGGAGGTGTGAGCCTATAGATTCTCTTGTTGTAGATACAAGCATCATATCCTTTTATTTTCTAGTTAGATAAAATGTGCATATGTGAATATTTGTATATTAATGTAAATACTGTATCGAGCTAGATTTATAAAGCTCCATAAACAATATGGTTATTAGATATCATTTTTGGGATTCAACAACATTAAGTAAGTCATTCATCTATGACCATTTCCATGAGAGGTAGTTGTAACTGACTAATTTCTCATGATTTTTGAATAGTCCACTTAGCACTCATTGCATTGGGTGATGCTCACAGGGGTGAAGAAGTGGGATTGAAACAGGTGAAATGAATCACATAGCGTTAATCATCACTTTCAAGGCTTACACCCGGTAACTAGGACTTCCTAGGAGGTCACTCATCCCATAATTCCTCTGGTTCAAGCGTGCTTAAATGTGGAGTTTTCCCCACAATCAAGCCCACTTACTTGCTACCCAATTTTCAAAACCTTAGCAAGTATTGTGCCTCATGAACCATTCAAGTAGAGCTCCCTTTACTCTATTGTATTTTAAGTATGAGGGGTTTCCACAATGCATTATATTAGATATCATTTTTGGGATTCAACTGCGTTAAAGTAAGTCATTCATCTATGACCATTTCCATGAGAGGTAGTCGTAACTGACTAATTTATCATGATTTTTGAACAGTCCACTTAGCACTCATTGCATTGGGTGATGCTCATAGGGGTGAAGAAGTGGGATTGAAATTAGTGAAATGAATCACATAGCGTCAATCATCACTTTCGGGGCTTGCACCCTGTAACCAAGACTTCTTGGGAGGTCACCCATCCCAAAAATCCTCTGGCTCAAGCGCGCTTAAATGTAGAGTTTTCCCCACAATCAAGCCCACTTAGCTTGCTACCCCATTTGCAAAACCTTAGCAAGTATTGTGCCTCATGAACCATTCAAATGGAGCTCCCTTTACTCTTTTGTATTTTAAGTATGAGGGGTTTCCACAGTTCATTATATTAGATATCATTTTTGGGATTCAATTGCGTTAAGTAAGTCATTCATCTATGACCGTTTCCATGAGAGGTAGTCATAACTGACTAATTTCTCATGATTTTTGAATAGTCCACTTAGCACTCATTGCATCGGGTGATGCTCACAGGGGTGAAGAAGTGGGTTTGAAACTAGTGAAATTAATCACATAGCATCAATCATCACTTCCAGAGCTTGCAGCCGGTAACCAGGACTTCCTGGGAGGTCACCCATACCAGAACTCCTCAGGCTCAAGTGCACTTAACTGTGGAGTTTTCCCCACAATCAAGCTCACTTAGCTTGCTACCCCATTTGCAAAATCTTAGCAATTATTGTGCCTCATGAACCATTCAAGTAGAGCTCCCTTTACTCTTTTACATTTTAAGTATGATGTGTTTCCACAATGAATTATATTAGATATCATTTTTGGGGTTCAACTGCGTTAAGTAAGTCATTCATCTATGACCATTTCCATGAGAGGTAGTCATAACTGACTAATTTCTCATGATTTTTGAATAGTCCACTTAGCACTCATTGCATCAGGTTATGCTCGCAGGGGTGAATAAGTGGGATTGAAACTAGTGAAATGAATCACATAGCGTCAATCATCACTTCCGGGGCTTGCACATGGTAACCAGGATTTCCCGAGAGGTCACCCACCCCAAAACTCTTCTGGCTCAAGCACGCTTAACTGTGGATTTTTCCCCACAATCAGGCCCACTTAGCTTGCTACCCCATTTGCAAACCTTCGCAAATATTGTGCCTCATGAACCATTCAAGTAGAGCTCCCTTTACTCTTTTGTATTTTAAGTATGAGGGGTTTCCACAATGCATTATATTAGATATCATTTTTGGGATTCAAATGCGTTAAGTAAGTCATTCATCTATGACCATTTCCATGAGAGGTAGTCGTAACTAACTAATTTCTCATGATTTTTGAATAGTCCACTTTATCACTCATTGCATCGAGTGATGCTCACAGGGGTGAAGAAGTGGGATTGAAACTAGTGAAATGAATCACATAGCGTCAATCATCACTTTTAGGGCTTGCACCCGGTAACCAGGACTTCTCGGGAGTTCACCAATCCCATAACTCCTCTGGCTCAAGCATGCTTAACTATGGAGTTTTCCTCACAATCAAGCCCACTTATTTTTCTACCTCATTTGAAAAACCTTAGCAAGTATTGTGCCTCATGAACCATTCGAGTAGAGCTCCCTTTACTTGAATGGTTCATGAGGCACAATACTTGCTAAGGTTTTTCAAATGGGGTAGCAAGCTAAGTGGGCTTGATTGGGGGGGGAAAATCCAGAGTTAAGCGCGGATGAGCCAGAGGATTTCTGTGATGGGTGACCTCCCGAGAAGTCCTAGTTATCGGGTGCAAGCCCCAGAAGTGATGATTGATGCTATGTGATTCATTTCACTAGTTTCAATCCCACTTCTTCACCCCTATGAGAATCACCGGATGAAATGAATGCTAAGTGGACTATTCAAAAATCATGAGAAATTAGTCAGTTATGAATACCTCTCATGGAAACTACCTCTCATGGAAATGATCATAGTTGAATGACTTACTTAACGCAGTTGAATCCAAAAAATGATATCTAATATAATGCACTGTGGAAACCCGTCATAGTTAAAATACAAAAGAGTAAAGGGAGCTCTACTTGAATGGTTCATGAGGCACAATACTTGCTAAGGTTTTTCAAATGGGGTAGCAAGCTAAGTGGGCTTGAATGTGGGGAAAACTGCATAGTTAAGCATGCTTGAGCTAGAGGAGTTCTGGGATGGGTGACCTCCCGGGAAGTCCTGGTTACTGGGTGCAAGCCCCGGAAGTAATGATTAACGATATGCGATTCATTTCACTAGTTTCAATACCACTTCTTCACCCCTGTGAGCATCACTCGATGTAATGAGTGCTAAGTGGACTATTCAAAAATCATGAGAAATTAGTCAGTTACAATTTCCTCTCATGGAAATGGTCATAGATGAATGACTTAATTAACACATTTGAATCCCAAAAATGATATCTAATATAATGCATTGTGGAAACCCCTCATACTTAAAATATGGTTATTTTCTGGTTGAAGAAAATGTGCATGAGTATATGTGGTTGTTATTGTAAATACCGTAACGAGCTCTACTATAAATCTCCAGTAAGCGGTATGTTGTCATGTTTTCAGTAGTGGTCATTGTAAATACTACAACGAATTGTGTTATAAAGCTCCATGGGCAATATATTTTTCTTTTCGGCAGTCTTGCTAGTTATAGGTGTCATTGAACATCGAGGATGGTGTTCCCCCAAGGGGCAGGTTTCTATAACAACCGTTGTTAAAAATCCATGTAAAATATATAAGACCACGGTCATGGGACACGTATTCCAAGCTGAAAGATGGGAAAAACATCCTAGTGTGTGTTCATTTCAATTATTATGGCTAAAGGAAATTGGCAAAGGAAATGGAAAAGGCTTTGGAAAGGCAAAGAGGCATTATTGGCATTTTATTTATGAAAATAAAGGAAAATAGGAGAAAAGCGAGGTGAAATGTCATAGGTTGCATGTGAGGAGGAAAATGAAGGAAAATAATGGAAAATGAAGAAAATAGAGGCCTCATTAATAAAAAGTCTTTTGAGGATCAGTTGGAAAGCTTTTTGCTCAGAATTTTGCCAGTTTAGTTTTAGAGCTCTCTCTCTCTCACACTCTTGGACACTTAGAGTTTCCTTGGAGCACTTCAAATTTGGATCAAGAAAGGAAAAGAAGATCAAGCAAGGAAGAGTAGGATCAAGCAGCTACAATGGGTTTACTTGTAGGTATCGATTTGCATGTGTGATTTCCTAGCTATATTTGGCATGCGTGGTTATGCATGTGTGTTCTTGGTTCTCTTGTTGTCATTGGCATGGGTTTTTCCAAGTGTGACAATGTTCTTCAGCCTTTCCTTTCCATTTATGGATAACCATGGTGTGATGGGGTTCTCATGTTTTAGTTGAGCTGGATTTATGGATGGATTCAAAACTAAGTGAGGTGGATCTTTGAATGAAAGAACACATGACCTAGTGATCGCTGAACCAGAATGTGGATTGCGATAAAGTCACTGGCCTAGTAACCCCTGAACTAGGTTTTGGGTTGCAGTAAATCTAGGTATTGTGTGCCTTGGTGGGCCTAGGAACCCTTGACTGGTGAATGGCGAGATATACGGTAATCCTAGAGGTGGTTTCCCTTGATCAGGCTTATGAATCCTTGCCAGTGAATGAAAGGATATACGGTAAAGCTTGGATGGTGGTGTCTCGGTTATGGCCTAGTGATCCTTAGATCAGATTGAAGATTGTGGTAAATCCTAGAAGGTGGTGTCTCGATTATGGCTTAGTGATCCATGTATTGGATTGTGGATTGTGGTAAATCCTAGAGACTAGGAGACAAGAAAATTCCTCATAGTGTAGGTGGATAAATTTGATGACATCCATGCTTGCTTATGGCCTAATGATCCAGTGAGGATTGTGGTAAATATTGTTTCTATTGATGAGGGTGAGGTTGTTTATCCTCAGGAAGCCCTGGTTGGTTCTCTTGGTTTGAGTCCCACATTCATGCTTGGAATATGGCATGGGGGTGATTGGTTGAAGAGAGATTTGGCTCAACCAATCTATGGTTGGGTAGAATGTGGTAGTCCCATACCAGGTTGGATTTTGCATTCATTAATAAGAGGTTATTTCCTTGGTATATTATGTGTAAATGTACTGGTTCATATGTGGAATTTATGGTTGTTGTATTCTCATTATTTGTGTTGTTTATATGTTGGTTATGAATATGTTTTATAATAATGATGATGTATGGATATCATCATGTTTTGATTTGTAAATGCATGAATAATGAATCTATGGCCTAATAGATGATAATGAAAATAATGTGATAAGGCATGGATGTTTCTTTACGAATCTAAGATAAGTATGAGACCCTTATGCTCAGATATGTTATTATAACTTGTAGATTACATGCTCATGATGTGTTCGACGAAATGTCTGTAATGGTTAGACTTGGTTTGGTCAAGTCCTTGATTAATTTTTTTGTTAGAGGCTTTGTCTTGGTGTTGTTTATTGTCTTGGAAAGTCTCATTAGGTTCTGGGAAATGGTTTGGAGACTAGCCCTGAAAAATTGGCTTAAATATCGCAGTATCTGGCACATAAATCGTTAAAAAAGATTACAGTTTATCCCTTGCAGGAATCATGGGAGAGAATGGAGTGTCCCAGTTGCATGCATGCTCATGTGATGGGAGCGACTAGGGTTTTTTTCAATGAAAATGAAATTTGACTCAGAGCTTTGGCACTTAGAGGGGTGGTTTAGTTCCTGTGGGTCCTGTATCTTCTTAGGAAGGTCAATAGGGTTTTATTGTGTCGATTCCACTTCCTTAAGGTGATCTGGGAGGTTGAATAATATCATATTAACTATTCATCACATGTTTACCCAGGTGGGCCGTTTAACTTGGGTAAATGTGGGAGGAGGGTGTTACAATGACATAACTAGTTCGTCTTTTCTTTTAGAAGTTCTACAAGTGTCCAGATTCTCAGAGCCTTGGTTGGAGTGGGTGGGTTCTCTTACCTCAAAAATTTTCTTTTCAATATTGGTCAATGGATCACCTTCTTAGATCATTCACCCATCCAAAGGTGTTAGAAAAGGTGATCCTCTATCACCATTTCTTTTCATTTTAGTTATGGAAGGTCTCGAGAGAATGTTTCAAAAAGCTAGTGAGTCAAAACACATATATGGCCTTCGTCTGTATGGAAATGTATTTCCAATCACACATATTCAATTTGTTGACGATGTTATACTATTCGATATACCTACCAGGAAAGAGGTTTCCGAGATTGAGAGGATCCTAAACACCTTTATGACAACCTCTGGAACTGTAGTGAATAAAGAGAAAACAAAAATATTATTTTTCAATTGTCTGAAATTGATGCAAAAAAAGACTTTGTCATACAATGGGATCTGCCAGAGGAATGTTACCAGCTAAGTACTTAAGTGTTATTCTAATATGGAACTATAATAAGGCCTCTACATGGGCAGAGATACTGGAGAAAACACGTCATAGAATGAATAACTAGGTGTTTCATCCCCTAAATTTCCCAAGTAGGATTGTTTTGACAAAATCAGTTCTTCAAACACTTCCAAACTATCAAGTATCATTAATTCCAATCCCAAGAAATGTATGTTGGTATCTTAGAACGCTTTGGTCAAAATATTTATTGAAGGGATCAACCAAAACAAGCAAATGGGCCTTGATAAGTTGGGATAGGTTGATTTTACCAAAGTCACATGGAGGTTTGGACCTTAGAGAGCCCTCTTTGATTAGAAAAGCTTATGCAATGAAGTTGTGGTGTTCATTGGTTAAAGGAGATACCCAAGTGTGGAAGAGGGTATGGAACATGAAATATATGTCCCTTAGTTCCTACGTAGAGAGATTGAATACAAATGTCTTAATGAAAGGCTCAAAAATATGGAATTGGTCTAGTGATGCAAAGGAAATGGTTAAACAAATTGCATTTTGGGAGATACGAGATGGAAAAATGACCTCCTTTTGGGAGGACTCCTAGCAACAAAACCCATCCCTAGTAGATTGCATGAACTTTAAGGAGATAAAATATTGGACTCAATCTACTGGTTCCCTTAAGGTAGATGAGTACTGGAGTAAGAGTCATAGTTTGGACGGGTGGCGTTAGTGGAAAACACAAAAATATTGGTCCAATTCAAATACCTTTTTACCATGGAAGAAATTTTAAGGATGCCTTCAAGGTATTAGGATACATATTTATGAGAAAAATGATATCCTGCACTGGGGAAGGCGAAATTTAGGTACCTTATCTCTAAATGAAGCATAATTGACACTCTTGGATTTAAAATTTCAAGATGATTGACATATATGGGGCATTGTTTGGAATCAAGGAGAGTGGCCTAATGTCTCTAATTTTCTATGGATGATAGTGTGGGGACGAACGTTAACTTGGGATCGTTTGCAAAGAAAAGGTTTCACAGGTCTATCATGCCATTCTTTTTGTAAACAGAAATAAGAGAATGCTAACCATTTGTTCATATCTTGTGTTTACTTGCAACAAATTTGAAATTTTGTTCATGTTTTATTTAATCAAGCCTTACCAAAGGCGCTGGATGTCAAGACATGGTTGTTAGAATGGTATCAAGAGACTTTTAAGCACCCATGGATAATGTCATTGTGGCATTTAATTGTGAGACTCTCTTTATGGAATATAAGGAAGGAGAGGAATTTGAGGGTGTTTGAAGGTAAGAGTATAATAAATAATATGGTGAAGGAACAAATTAGCTCAAATGTGAGAGAAACTCTGTAAGATCATCCATCGGATTTGGTTGAAGAGAAACATGATGAAGAGGAGTTGTTTATTTTGGAAAAACTACAACTTCAGGTAGTTGTTGGACCAAAAAACCAACATAAACTCAATATTAGATAGAATATAGAATTGTTGTGTCAGTCTCGCCCTCAATCCTTTATTATGCTAAGTTTCGATGGAGCCTCATGAGGTAACCCAAGGAAGGTAGGTTTTATAGGGATATTGAGGGATGACCACTTAAACCTAATTCATGCATATTTATTCTGACATGGTGCAACCACAACTAATGTAGAAGAATTTTGGGTGTTGGAAAAAGGACTCCAAGTTGCAGTAAGGAATGGGATACGTCTGTTACAAGTCCATGGAGACTCCCAAATTGTGATTAACATGGTGCAAAAAATATTGTTAGGTCATTCGTCTGAGAAAGCTATTTCTAGATGGAACTTGCAAGAGGTGGCAAATAATATTAAGGTAATCCTACCACATTTTGATTATGTTATTCCTCTGCACAATAAGAGGGAAGGAAATCAGGTAGCCGATTGTTTAGCTAAATGGGATAGTGAGGAAAATGATGTATCTTTGGATAATGATTGGTGTGAATGGTTACAACATAAATCTATTTTGGTTGTGAAGAAATGGGTATAACATAATATCAAATGAGTTGTTAGGAGCTTCTCGATGGGGGTGAGATTTTGGTGGGCAGGGATGGGATTCCGGTGGACATTCCCTGATGTTCCCTAGTGGGCATTTTTCTAGAAAACAGGAAACAACATGAAAATGAGTGATATGCATTGGCGTCGAGAAGCCAAGCTCGAGGTGGCCCTTGAGGAGTGTGCCAAGTCATCCACTCGGCGCATACTTTCGTACATGTGGAGCGGTAGAGAGGTGGCATGAGATGATGTTGTATGGATGTTTTTTGTGACATGTATATCACAAGGGTGTGGTACAGGGTAGTTTGGATCACTCACATTATCAAACATTTCATTAATGTTTTTGAAGCAAGAATGGAGGTGCAAGCTTGTGGGAGATTGGAGGTAGGTTTTTTGTACCCTGATAAGTGATCGCCTTGCATTTATGATATCCAAATCATGAAAGTTTTTTGGCATGAGAAAATTAGTATGAGCTCTACCACTTGGCATTTGGTGAACGTATAGTTTCTAATTTATACTGGGCTTATGACTTGTAAAGTCTCGTTCACATTAGTATATATAAGCTCTTTCGATACGCAAGGGTGGAAAACAATTGTTGCATATTTGGGGTGGCACCTTACTGTGTTAATCCTCTTAGGGTACACTCCAGTTGTTTGGTTTTTCAATGTCACCTCTTTTTACAAGTTGGTTGTAGTCTGTTTCTCAAAGTTGTTTTTCTTGTGGGTTATGACCCTAATCTCATAGGTGATGTTCCTTTCATGTTGAAATATTGCTCTACGTTTCACAATTATCTGCCACCAGCACCGAGCAAGTATTAGTCGTTTCATTTGGAACTAGGTTGGTCATGTTGTTTGTCCAATTCAGGTAAAATTATTTGGTGTATACTCGATCTGTGTTCTCTATGTTCCAATATATCCCAAGTTTCATTGTTTGGCACTGTCATAGGTGGTCATACTGGGCATTTCATTTTTTTCTCAAGTTCTTACTTAAATTTTTTTAGAAGAAGGGCGGGGGGACAAGGCTTGAAAACAAATGTTTTTGTGTGTTTTTCACACACCTCATCGCCTGAGCCTTCTTTTGAATTGGTCATGGTACTCCCTTTAAATGATCTCCAAACTATTGAACAATAAAAATTGTCTTTTAATTTCTGAGTCTTAGTGGCTAGAGTGTGGTAAAACAATTCATTTTCGATATGGTTTTTATGGTGTCAATATAATTTTCGTTGAGTCATTGGTGGGGAGTCTTGTTTGGTCTAAACATTTACTGTTACAGTTTCTTGGATGATATCTATGTTGAGTCACTACCAACATCTTCATAGTCACTATTTTCCTGGTCTATGGTAATTGGGGGACTGGGGTTGAGGACCTATCCATTCCTTCATCCAAAATTCCCTTGTGGGTTGTCCCAAAAGTTTTCTATTAAGCTTGTTTGCAGGTTATTGTTTCCTATGGCTCCATAGAAACACCTAATCAGTTGAAGGGGAGGCTCTTCTGCGACGTCCTAATCTAGACAATGATGTCTCTTTGGGTGGGATTCGTTGGCAAATTTCTTCGACGTTGTGCCTCTAGAGGTTCAAAGGGAAATCTGATCCTTAGAAGCACAAGAGTTCGAGGAGAGAATATATCATTCAGACTCTAAATTTTGTGTGGGGAAGACTAAATGGGTACTAGACCCATGAAAATGGAGGAAGCGAAGACTGTATTTTTTGCACTCACTATTTACACGCAGACATATGGATTCACTGCTTCACATGGTGCTTAGTGATAAGCAGGTTTTATAAGCTCTTTTCTATCCAAGAGGAACTAAAAAGTATTATGTGAGACATCAGATATGATATGGATGATATTGTTGTTTGTCTCAATAAAATAGAGCACTACATAACTACAAATTCATTTTCTGATTCTATAACACCTCAAAATGGAGAAGAAGTTATCAACGCTACACCAGTAAATATGGTCAGTGCCATTTTTTCTCCAAAACAACCTATAATCATTTTAGTTGAATGATTACACCTCTGGTTTTCCGAGATTCGATGTTTCTATCTTGCTCTCTTGGTAGTCTTTTGTTGTTTATGTTTATCACCTTAGTACGTTTGTCCTTTTCTTATGGTAATCATTTGTGTCTTCGATACATCATACTATAAGCAAGTATGGTATTTTTGTACGTCTGGACAATCCTCATGGCTAAATGTTCACTTAAGTTTTGGGGTCTCTTGACAAACAAGTCAGTTATTGTCGGACTTGCGATATTAGTAGTTTTTGTGGTTGACAAGGTCAACATAATACTTCATAGACCATCAATTGTATTTTTTTTGAATATCAATAGAAATCTCAGTTGGATATTACAAAAAAATATATTAATAGCACTTTGTTTTGGGATTAAGACAGTAATATCCATAACCTCCTCAATTTGAGAGGTGTGATCTCATATTTGTCTCATAATCATTTGATTTAACCCTTAAAGTTTGGTTTATACTTAATTAACAAGTAATATATTAATATACTAATTTAGACCACACAAATGGAACTCTTTTCTCAAAAAACAAATGAGCTATTTATTTCAAGATTTTATAGTCCCCTCAAAGAGTTCTTATTTCAACTTTAATTAAAAATCAATCAATAAAAAACATGTTTCTCTAAGTTTCAAGTTGGAGCAATTTATATGATTTTCTCAGTCATTTGGAAAGGGAAAATAAACAAAATATAAATGTCTAGTTTAACTTATAGACTAAATGACCTTTTCATGACATTTTTTCTGGTTAATTTTAACCAAAATTTGGTAGAGATTTATAAAAACTTGAGTTTAAGTTGTTTGATTTGTAGAATTTGAGTGCCCTGGGAGTTTTTCAAGATGCCAAATCCATTTATGCATTCAAAAATGTATTTTAAACAACAAATAAGCAGAGTTATCTATATGTGAGAATTTTTGGAGTTTTCGACAAATTTTTGTCTGGAATCCAACAATATTTTTTTATGGTGAAATCTTAATTTATGTTGTTTAAATTAGTTTTTAAACAACACTTATGGATTCAACACCCTCAAAAACCATAATTACCAAATTCAATCGTACTGATAATTATTTTTCAAAAGTTTAAATATTAATTCGGTTCGCTATTTAATACAACAATTCGAAATTATATAGGCATGAATTCAAAATAAACTATTGATTCCTCGTGACCCACCTACTTTTCAAATAGTATTCCATCACGTAGGTTAGTGTTTCGGTTAAATGAGATTGCATATATTAGCCATTAACCAACAGTAAAGCTATAAGCCTTTTTATACAATGAAAATTTTCCAAGTAAATTTCAATAAGTAATCAAATGTAATATTATCATTTTGTATTATAAAATAAATTTTGATTTAATTATATTAATAAATAATTAATAATTAAAAATAATAGATATTGTTAGATTGGAGGTCTATGTGGTGTAGTTTTTCAAATGTAAAACTCGAAATATCCATAGTTGTCATGTAAAATTATTGTTGTTAATTGTTATAAAGTAAAATTTAATTTAGTTTGATAAATGAATAATATTAATTTGGGAAGATAAATGTATATTTTGAGAATGTTTATTCACACTTAATATATGACCATATTCTAAACATAAAACTGGTTGGTAAATTTATATTGTTCACTATAATGTGGAATTTGTACAAAGTTAAGTTTATATTGGGTATCATATAGTTAGGATATAGTTGGGTATATAGATGAATACAAAAATTCTCATAATTCGCTGATGTAAAACTATGAAATTTGTTTTATTATATATTTCCATTTGCAACATTTATCATTGAAAACAATTTTCAAAGATTTTTTGAGGTTTTCAATATTATAGTATTATAATGGTTTATTTCAAAATTTCAAAATATTGAAAAAAATAATGCATTCTAGTATTCTAAAGATGTATACTCCCGAATTTTTTCTATATGGAAATTTAAGCAATAAATTTTTTTCCGTATTGAATCAAATTCATATTTGAATTTGAATTTAAATTTGCTAACTATGTCAAAAATATTTGGGCAGTTTGTTTGTGAAGAGTTCACCTATAGAACTTGTGATTTCAATGAATTCATGTCAAATTTTAGACAAATTAATTTGGAAAATAAACTAGAAAATTATTCAAAAATTCTCACATATAGACTGTTATCCACCTATAAATTTTTGGCATAGAAAACAGGTGGCTAAATATGTTCTGAGCCTTCAAGAGAAACATTTCCTTCATAAATCTCTCATTCTTGAAGCCTCTATGTGTCTTCTGTTCCCTGAAGAAATCATCAATGCTGTTTCCATTGAAAAACTGTTGTTCTGCTATGAAGAAACTGCTGTCAAAGAGGCCTCCATTTTCTCCCTTTTAATTCCCACAATTTCCTCTTTTGTCACCCTTGTTCCCTTCATAAAATCCCTCAAAACATCCTCATTTTCCCTCTAAATCATCAAAACCCCTTTTTTAAACCTCATACTGCTCTTTATCTGGTTTAAAAATCCCTTCTTGTGTCAACTGGAACCTCTTATTTGGCTTAAAAAAACTGATTTTTGGCCTAAAACAACCTTTTTACACTATAGCAGTTTTAAGCCCCCGAGGGCTTATATCCTATAACCCCTTTCCCCATATAACCTTCACTACGACCAAACACTAAGGCCTAATCGCAATCGCAAAAGGAAAACTCATCCCCTTTGTTCTTTCTCGAATTCCCGATGCGATAAGCACCTTCCTCTAAACCCCTGGTCCCTCTCATTCCCACAGGACCGCTCCCGAGCGCTTATCCCCAAGCCCCTTGCCTTCATATTTCCTTGCGAAGATCCCCCTTCCCTTTGTTTTTTAAATTTCCCCGAAGTTTTGAGTTGAATGAATATGGACCGTCGATCTGCACAAGATCAACGACCATCAGGCAATCGGGTCTCTGCTCACAAGTCCGTCACCTGCGCCCACCGATTTGATCTGAATCGTTGATCCGCCTTTCGCTCTAACGGTCAGGATCTAATCGCATCGCCTATTTGTTGTCTATCCACCAGGTCCCAAAACATTTCTCCGATGAAATCTCAACCGTCCCATCATTCTAATCCAATGGTGCAGATTTTGTCACGCTCCCCTCATTCGTGCAGCTTCCCCATCACAATTTTTCCGCATCGTCTGATCAAAACCAAAAGATCTGACAGCTGGCGTTCTACTTCGCAAAACTTTCACGAAGTGTATGGTATCACATTATTTTTTTGGAAACCGCTTGACACCCCCCTCAACGCCGTGTGAAAACCATTCCGGTTTTCCACTTACCACCCTCCACAGTGAAATTTCATGATTAACCGTAGCTGTCGATTTCTCTGATCCAACGGCCTTGATTTGACCCCGCATTTTCCATCCGCCTTCCATCTGACCTTTCAAAGGATTTTACAAGGCGATCTCTGCCGTAGATCTGTTCCGATCTAACGGCTCTCATATAATCTCATCCCCCATTTCATCTAGTCCTCCAAACAGTTCCATCAATGAATCTCGACCATAGATCATCGGTAGTTGATCTAATCGAATAGTCCAGAATCCAAGACGCACCAAACCTTCATCAGCTCAGTTTTGCGCCTTCGACATAGTTTTTCAACCGTTTTTCCACTGTATACACCTTTTCCGCCATTGCTCTTTCGTCCTCCACAAGCCTCTGAAACAATCCTCGCCCACTCCCTCTGGTTTTCTTAACATGTTTGTTGTATTTTTGCAGGGATTATAGGGTCGCAAAATCATTTTTCTACACAGTCACAGACAGGTGACTCAGAATGCAAAAGACCATCACAGAGGCTGAAAAACACAGGGAAATACACTGCTGAGAGGTTAATAACATGATTTTATCAAAGATCATCTTTACAACCCTAATTCAAACCCTCCAACGCCATTAAAACCTGTATATGCACCAAAACATGTCAGAAGCAACATCAAAGAGTATCAAAAAACATATTAAGGGATTAAAGCCTATTATTGAAGATTTAATGCTATAATCCAGTGTTTAAAGGACAAAGACACAGTTCGAAGACCATAAAAATGATCGAGAAGGCTAATGAAGACTAAAACACATGAAACAAGCCATATCAGTGCTATCATTGTCAGCAGAATGTTCTTTGGCCAAGAAAGGACAAGTTCTCACAGCATTTCCTATACCTCATCGAGCCCACAAGAGTTACCTATTATGACAGAAAGTTCTAAAGAACTGTCAATGCATTAGTTACAGGTATGGAAGACCTGCAAGACGTTCTATCACCTTACTTGTCTCAGAGTACATACAGATACTATAGCCAGAAGAGTACTCCAAAGAACATATATGAAGTTATGATCAAACTGACAAAGACTTCTAGTCTAGCCTAAAGGGTACAAACATGTTAATACAGAGCCATTAAGCAGAGTGGGCATTCGAATACTTCCTCCCCTCTATCTTAATTGATCATCTAAGTTCATATCTACCACTCCACCTCCTCATTCACCTATAAGTATTCATTGAAGATTCGTTGTTGGTGGTTGGGATTTTATTGATTGTTAGAACTGTTATTGAGGGGAAGTAGCTGAGTAGTTTGTATTATAGTAGGCCGGGAAGAGAAGTTTGGACTGTAAAAAGCCATTGGGCTCAAAGTATGTGACTGGTTTTGCACATCAATTTAACAAGCAGATTCACAGGATCTTGGTCTATATTATTGGTGATGTTTCCTTATTGAAATTGTCTCCTTTCATGTTTTATCATACTGTCCATTATTCTCTGATAAAGAACAACATGCATAGATTAGGATATACTGCTAGAAGTACCCTAAATCTCACTGTCAAATCTTTATCTTTATGTTTTCTTCTAATTGTGTATCTAAGAACAAATTCGGCATAATTTAACCAGTATAGAAGTTGGTTTGTCCATGCTTACTGATGTATGAATTTAGAGTTTGTCTCTTGGATGTTCTGGTTTGGCTCCAGCTGAAAGAATTGGGAAACTGGGGATTTAGAGTTAGCCCTGTCCACTAGGTTCCTTTTCCAACAGTTAGCCTTTCTAAGATCCCTTTGAGTTGGTGTCAAAGCATTGAACGTTAAAAGTCTTTCTCTAATCTTAGGCCTTACTCTGTGTTTAAATCTTAAATGTTTTCTATTGTCTGAAAGTGGTTATGAGGACTGCTGGATTGTTTTCCTTGAGAGTATGCTGAAAGCAGGTTTGGATTTAAATGACATCTGACCTGATCTTAAGATACCCTTTGTGTCTTTAATGAGAGTTCCCTTTGAAGTATGTCAAAGCAGGCCTGGATTTAAATGACATCTGACCTGATCTTAGGCCACACTTTGGTTTCTTTATTTCTCCCACTTCTTAATGTTCCATTCCACCATCTATCTAAAAGATCCTTCGGTATAGATGACTTGCCCTATGGAAACCCTTGGATAGTTGTTATGCAAGTAAACCCTTTTATGACTCCATAGCCCAATGGATTGGCACTTTTCTTGACCTATCATCCCATGCTGAAACATCCTTCTACTTTGTTCCTTCTTCACTTCCATAACCTTCTCAGTTAATGATCTCCAACCAAACAAACAAAATCAAAAACCTTTGTGCTTCACAACTAGCCTAATACCTCAATTTGAGCCTTAAAGATATATCATTCTTTACATATATAGAGAGATCCCTCTCTGGATCCAGGAGGGCTAGATCCAGAGATCCCAAAGTGGTTTGATGTTGTCTTGTCTTTTGGTCTTGCCAATCTAGCCAAAACATAGGAACCACAACATAAACAACACCAAAAAAAAATCACATTCTTACTTCAAATTATACGACCAAATATCAATTAAAAAAACTATTTCATTTATAATTTAAACTATACCAAATATAAATACCTCATAATTCCATTTTAATATAAATATCCCGTAATTCCATTTTAAATATGGAATTAAGAACCTTAAGTTCTGGTATTAAAAAACTTTAAGTAGGAAAGAAGTTAAGTTTCGGTATTAAAAAACTTTTTGTAGGAAAGAAGTTAGTCATTAAAAATGAATTATTATTATTTATTATTTTTCAATTTTATTAAATTAAAATAAATCAATATGACAAATGATATCAAGAAAATAATATTACTTTTAAAATGCAAAGGACATGGTTTTGAGGGGCAGAGGGTCGTCTGCATTTTGTTTTTCAGCCTTCCGGTAATAGTTACGAATTGTCTATGTTGTCAATAACAAAATTCTTCACCGGTAATAGTTCCCAAATGTCTATGTATTTACTTTTCATATATCATTTTTTTTAATAAAGTTATTTATTTTATCCTCAATCAAATAATTAGTTATATTATGATTAGAATAAGAAAATCTTAATTAAACGAGAGAAAATTAATAACACATGATGTAAAATGAAAATTAAATTTAGATTACATTCTCAAGTCAAACATTAGTTACATGGATCTCTAAGTGTTCCTTTCAAAAGTTTGAATTCATATTGACAAGTTTTAAAACGCATAATGGATGTATACATTTAAACAATGAAATATGAAAAGTATGGTAATTTTAGTCATGGAACATGATATTTAAATATATATAATATTTTTGTTGCATGGATATATTAGAATTGTGGGTTGCAATGTCTAGTTAATAATACGTACAATTTGTTTGTAATATTGCAAAAATGTGTTAGTTTGACATAACTGGAATATAGGCCAAGCATGCTCCATGTTTTTAAAAATTAGAGGAGGCGATATGTTCATTTGCAAGTGCCAAAATAGTATTTTCACTATAATGTATTTCATCGGCGTTTATATTCTATACTATATTATGTATATTCAACAAAAATCAAACACTTTAATGACAAGCATGCAATAATGTACTTTTATAGCTATTGTCATCTTTGTTATCTATGTTGGAAAATCATAACATATAATTATAATTTAAACATATTGATTAGCTATAAAGTGTCTATAGTGTTCAAAGAATAAAGAAAATGAAATATTTAAATAGTGAACACATTATAGATAAGCTCATCCCAAAACCCTTCTTCTCACCCCCCCGCTCCCCACAAAAAAAAATTGTGATTACATAATAGTAGATGTATTATCCTATGCCTTTTCTCACACAACATTCTTTCCATAGACCAACACCATATAATAACATGTTCAAGCTACAAAAGGGGTCATATGAACACCTTGAGAGGCCAAATGAAAACACAAACATTACAAAACAATTATCAACAAAGAAATCAATGGTAAAGTCACAATGCAAATGATCGTTGTTATGTTGAGATCCATTTGTAGGGAATAGGTGTGCGAGTCGATATGAAAGCTTGTGTCAACATGCAATGTCACACGACACTTCATTTATTTAAGATAGATTAGAATAAAAAAAAATAGCTTTTTTCCCAAAATACTAAGGCCAAAACAAGAAGTGTGTACACAAAGCTTGCAATCATGGGACACAACAAAAAGGGAATTCAAGAGAGAAACATCCATGAATGTAGAATATGCAAATAGAAATATGGTAGAGGAGAGGGTGGTGAGGGGGAATTAAGGATCTCAGTGGCCAAGGTGGTATTGGGGAAGGGTGGCAGGGTATGAAGGATAGGAACATCTAATGAAATATCTTGCTAAGCAGGTTCCATTGAATGTCATGTTTACACTTTTATGCATATTGCAGTGTTTTATTCATATGCTACCTCCATCACTTCACCAATTGCATAGAGGATTCTTGTATTACTTTCTATAATGTTTGTGAATGAGTTTTTTAGAATTGGGTTGGTCGTGTTTAAAAAATGTGAAGGTGATGATACATGCATGGACAAGCGGCCCAATATTATTTGGATTACAATATATTCCATGCTTGTGTCTATTTTATTTATATTATGTGCATTCAATTAGATTCAATCAGAACACCTTTGTTGATAATTTAAAAACATCTATATGGCGATATTTGTTAGCTACATTGGAATGAAAACAATTTCTAGTTGACATGTATTCATATTAACTTGTATATCTATATAGTTCATATTGTAAGCACCTACAAGATGTGGAAAAAAATAGCATCAAAAGGCATGCAAATGTACTAGTTCAAAAGACAACAATCTAAACTTACTTCATATTTTATAAATTCATCTTGACCTATTTACAATAATTTCCATTGTGATATGAAAGTTGTATTATTCCTATGCTTACAACTATATATTTTGATAAAAAATAATCTCATTAAAAAAAAAAAATGTGAAATTCATGAAATGATCTGGAATGGGTGGATGACTAGTTATGCTATGCAACCTCCCACTCAATTAAAACAAATTAAGATCTTGCTTAAACTTGATAGTGTAGAATTGAATACTTGAATTAGGTGTATGTGTTTTAACTATTTTAATTCTTTATGTGTGAGGAATTAAACATTTGTTTTTGCTGATTAAAAGCATGTACAACAAGCATAAATTGCAACATATTAATCATCATCACGTAACATCAAATTTAATAAATGAGTTCACCCGTATGTTGTGGGCTACATCTCTTTGAGCCTTCGTCAATTAACTTGGCTCTTTGGGATTAAGGTGGTCAATTTTCTTTTACAAGTTACTACTCAACTCTAATGGTTGTTTGAACTATACCAATGGGTTTAGAATACCATCATACCACTGGAATGGTTGCTAACTCTTTGGAAATGAACCTAGGCTCCCTTAGACTTGACCTCTTCTGTCGGTGTCCTTAAGTTGCCTTGGGATTCTATGTGGAAAAAACTCTCTTATAAGTCATTTTATTCTCCTAAAAGCTATTCTACTGTCTCCAGCACATATTAATCATCCAAAATAGGCTGTTCATTTGCTCAAAATGAGCTTTGGCTCCCCAATCTATGCCTCCAACTCCTGGTGGCCCTTGGCTCCCTAAAAATTCCCTGTGGCTTCTTCATCTCTAGAAGTATCCAAATGGCTCTGAAAATCCCTCCATTGGATTCATAATGTAAAAAATAGTCAGATATTACTATTTAATTCCTCAAAATGGCCTTTGGCTACTCCAGTTATGCCTTCAACATCTGGTGGCACCCTGTGGCTCTGGGCTCACTGAAAACTTCCCTGTATCATATCGGCCTTTAGAAGTCTCCAAATGGTTCTAAAAACCCCATAATTGGATTTAGAAGGTTCAAGATCATCAAAATAGGCTATTTTTTTGTTGAGAATGGCATCTGGCTGCCCTGGCTAGGCCTCATTCTCATGTTGGCTCCTGGTGGCCCTAGTGGCCCTTGGAACTTCTCCGAAGAAAAATCATGCTTAGAAATCCTTAGCTGGCTCCGAAAATCCTTCCATTGGATCCAAAAGGTTCAATATAGTCAGAATATACTATTTATTTGTTGAGAATGGTCTCTGGTTGCCCTAGCTAGGCCTCATTATCCTGGTGGCTCCTGATGGCCCTAGTGGCCCTTGGAAATTCTCTAAAGAAAAAACACACTCAAAAGTCCTCTGCTAGACTTGAAAACCTCACCAATGGCTCTTTTATTCTCAATATAGTCAGAAATAAATATTGGATTGCTGAGAATGGCCTCTGGCTGCCCTGGCTAGGCCTCATTCTCTTGCTGGCTCCTAGTGGCCCTCGTGGCCCTTGGAACTTCTCTGAAGAAAAATCACACTTAGAAGTCCTCAGCTGGCTCTGAAAACCTCACCAATGGCTCCAAAATTCTCCAATTACCTAATAATGACCCTTGATTCACTCAGAATGGTCGAAAATTGAGTCTCCTACTCATTTTCCCAGTTACACCTAGGAAAGCTCCACTAAATGTGGACTCCACTTAACTGGAGTCAAATTAGGAACTCCGCCCTAAATTTGGGCGTGCTCCAAATAGTACGTCAGATTAACTGGTACAATTTAATGTTGGTGGTTGGGTAGCCACATGCCAACCCAAACCACGCGGTAATTGTTAACAATGGAGCGGAACTCAAGGCTTGAACGACGTGGACAAGGTTTCAACTGGAGTTAAAACCAGAGTTTACAACATTGTTTGTTTAAACCACATGGAAACCATCGGAGTTAACGATGCATGTGATATGGTTATAAACTGTTTGTTGTCGAGATTTGCAGAGACTGTTGTCGAAACCGCGTGGAGGACTTAACAATAGAATGAAGCCATGTGACAACTACACTAGATAACCATTAGTTGTCGAGATGGTATAGACTGTCGGTTGTAACACTGTTTTGACGTGTCATCTGAACACTACACATGGGACCACGGGCAGGTTGGGATCACCGGCGGTCCCAACCCCCAAACGCCATGGCGCTAAACCATAAGATAAAGCCAAACCCTATACATGATCAGGAGATCATGTCCAAGTTATGCAAATTGCTCAAAAATTAAAGTGTTCAAAAGTGGTTGCATTCTGAACGACCGGAAAGGTCTCATTGTTGCGATTCTGGCGCCATGAACGGTTCTCAAAACTGAGGTCGTATGTGAAAGTTATTGAGGTTTGAAATCTCCAGTAAACTCCAAAATTCATTTGACCAAAGTTGACATTTTAAATTTGGAAACAAAAATTTAAAAAAGAATATTCCAAGAATATTCCTCAAAATATTCCCTGGAATATTCCTTGGAGGACAAATTAGATGTTGACAAGTGGCATCTCTTCATTTGAAGAAGGTTTGAATTTATGAATTTTTGGCCTATTAGTGGGTGCCACATGGGCTGCCTAGAGGCCGCCACCTGGCCCCAAGCCGGTGGAAATGTTGGCAAATAAAATTTTGGTTAACTCTACAGGTATCGACCAACCCACCTACACTATGTTGCTTAACTAATATGGGCAACGGATTTTATTTAAATATTACAAAACTTTCCGTTGGCAGTAAAGGGGGCCAGCCCCCTGTAATAAAACCTTATGCTGTGACTGTGTTCTAAGACCCTGGCAGTTACGGCGGCGGCGGCGGGTTTGGGCCCATGTGGCTAGTGCAACATTAATAGTATATGCCACGGTTTTTAAAACAATAGTTTGTTAATGTAGAAATTTGCTGAATAATGATTAATTATCCACTGAGACTATCCTGATCACATACAATTCGAATTTATATGCAACACATAATCTCTTCCACTCAGATCATCAAACATGCGGAAATAAAATCAAGCGATAACACATCAAATCATCATACACATTAACACAGTATGTATGGGGAAAGCTTATAGCTAAAAACCCCGCAGCGATTGTGTATATTATAATGGAGAAATCATGTAACAAACTCAATACAATACTCCTCACAAGTACTCAGTACTATCTCATGAAGTTACACACAATCTAGCTCAGTTTTGAACAGGTTATTGGTTCAAAACTCACCGCCAATTGCCTTGCCTCTATTGCGCAATCCAGGCCTGTCTATATAGAGATCCAAGGTTCGAATCTCCTTGGCTTGACTGCGCAATTGTCATGTACAATTCCTCCAAGTGTGGTGCAAATCTCATGCAGAACTGATGTCGCCATTGATAGCTAACTCCACCCTTTCATCTACCTCTTTCACTGGTCTCCACTGAACTGATCATGCACTGTAGTGAACTGATGTGTTCTTGAGTTGAATAATGAGTTACTAATTAATGAATTAAATAATATTTAATTCACTCCACTCATAATTAATTGATTAGCTAGTTAAACTAATCTCAACTAGTTCAACTAAAATAAACAGAACACAACTCCACTATCTGTCTCATTAACTCCACCAAACTTCTGCCACTGAAGTCCAACCGAAGTCAACCATGCATGATGCCATCAAACCCTTGGGAATAGCGTAATTCCTCTGTCAGATGCATGAGCCACTTCTGTAGCTCGAACTGAAGTGCTCCAAGAGAGTAAACTGTTGTTTATAGTCTAAATATTATTAAGGGTAAATAATATTTGACTTCCCTGTTTTAAGGAGAGGCAGTCTAAAAATAGACTTCGACCTATTTGACCTAAAAAATAGAGTCTCATCTATTTTTACCAACATGACCAATGCTCCAAGAATCTCAAACTGGAATCCCCGAACCATGCTCCATATGTCTAAAAATAGACATAGTCTAAAAATAGACTTTGCGCCAGAATTTGCCTGCTGGCCCACTTAGTGAAGGCGACTTCATTTCACTAAGCTCCATCATCTTGCTGCATTTTCAACACTCCCTCTCAGCAAGATATGGATTATCTGCAACCCCTATCCTGCCTCTGTGGAATTCGAACCTGCTCCTGGTGAGCGCCTTCGTCAGGATGTCGGCATCCTGATCCTCCGTGGGAACATATGAAAGCATCATGATCCTCCGCTGAACACAATCTCTGATGTGATGGTACCTGATGTCGATATGTTTGGACCTATCATGAAATACTGGATTAGCCGAGAGCTTGATGCAGCTCTAGTTATCACAGTAGATCACTGTAGGCTCCAAATGCAACCTGAACAATCCTGCGAGGATCTTCCTCATCCAAATAGCCTCGCATGCAGCCAAGCTAGCTGCCATGTACTCGGCCTCTGCTGAACTGAGTGCCACGGCTCTCTGCTTCTTGTTGTACCAGGAAAATGCTGTCGACCCAATGCTAAAAAATCCTCCAGATGTGCTCTTCCGGTCCGTTGGACTCCCTGCCCAATCTGCATCAGTGAAGCCAGAAAGCTTCGCTCCATCCTCCTGTCTGTACCATAGACCATATCTCGATGTGCCTCTAATATAACGCAATACATGCTTGCCTGCCTTCCAAAAGAGCTTGGTAGGCTTAACCATAGCTTGCGAAAGTTGGTTAATTGCATAGCATATATCGGGTCGTGTATTGACCAGATACATAAGCGACCCCACCAACTGTCGATAGACAGTGGCATCCACTACCTCTGCTGAAGTAGCATCCTCCTTCCTCCAACCACCAGGAAGAGGAGTGTCAAAAGGCTTGCAGCCTTGCATGTTGAACCTCTCCAGAATCTCCCGAGCATACTTGCCCTGAGAAACAAACAGTCCTCCGCTGCGCTGCCAAATCTCCAATCCCAGGAAATAATGAAGCATGCCCAAGTCCTTCATCTCAAACTCTCGTGCAAGATCCTCCTTGCATGAAAGTATCAACTGCTCATCGCCAGTCAAAATCAGATCATCTACATACAGTACGATGATCAACAGCTTCCCCTCCACCACAATCTGGTACAGGTTTGGATCCGCCTCACTTTTGGAGAATCCAAGCCCGGTGAAGTAGCTGTCTATCCGAGTGTACCAAGCACGAGGTGCTTGCTTCAGCCCATACAGTGCTCTCTTGAGTCGGCACACATGCGACTCACTGCTGAAGATCTCAAAACCTTCAGGCTGCTCTATGTACACTTCTTCCTCAATAACTCCATTGAGGAACGCAGTCTTCACATCCATCCGATGAATGTGCCACCCCATCTGCGCTGAGAGAGCAAGGATCGTCCGTATGGAAGAGTACCTTGCGACAGGTGCAAAAGTCTCCTCATAGTCAATCCCCTCGATCCGTGAGAAGCCACGGGCGACAAATCTCGCCTTGTACTTCTCCACACTCCCGTCAGCCGCCTGCTTCACCTTGTAGATCCATCGCGAACCTACAACTGATTTCCCAACCGGTCTTGGGACAATCTCCCATGCACTGTTCCTGATGATCGAATCATATTCTTCGATCATGGCATCAACCCATGCGGGTTTCTCCACAGCTTCCTCAAAAGAGGATGGCTCTGTCACAACACATTGACTCATAAGAGCCATGTATCCAGTGTACCGATCCGGTGACTGTCTCTGTCTGCGCTGTGCTGTAGGTGGTCCTACAACCTTCTCTGCATCCCGAGCCAGTCGCTCAGCTTCTGTAGTGCGCATGCGCCCTCTGATGGTTGGCGCTGCCTGGGTGGTTTCTTCCACTTCCTGAACCTCCTCTTGTGGCTGATCCACATCCGGAAGCTCCTCCTTAGGAACTAACAGCTCCTCATCTGCATGCAAGTGTAGCTCCCTCTCAAGCGAACACTACATGGCTTTCTCCTCCTGAAATTTTATATCCCGTCGCACAATAGTCTTTCGACTGTCTGAAAAATATACCCGGTAGTTGTGAGGTGTATCAGTGTACCCCACAAATATTCCAACCTCAGCAGTTGGATCCAGCTTCCTTCTCGCATCCTTCGTCACATGCATGTAGAAAGGAGAACCAAAAATCCGCAAATGGGAAATATCAGGCCTCTTGCCAGAATAAGCCTCCTCTGGTGTACTCATGCCAAGAACCTTGTGAGGACAACGGTTCTGCACATACACTGCTGTATTGCATGCCTCAGCCCACAAGTGAAGGGGTAGGCCCTGATCATGCAACATCGCTCGTGCAGCACCCACGATCGTTCTGTTCTTCCGCTCAGCCACCCCGTTCTGCTGTGGGTTATGGGGTGCGATGAGCTCTCTCCGAATCCCTTCTGCACTGCATAACTCCTTGAATTCAGCCGAGATGAATTCACCACCGTTATCACTCCTTAGAGCAATCACCTTCTTCCCCGACTCCTTCTCGACCAGTGCTTTAAACTCACAGAACTTCGCGAATGTATCGCTCTTCTTCTGCATGAAGAAGATCCAGCACTTTCGAGAGAAATCATCAACAAAGATCAGATAATACCTGTGCTTTGCTGTCGAAGCAACTGAGAAAGGACCACACACGTCTGTGTGAACTCTCTCAAGGATCGTCGTGGCGCGACTATCCTTCTCGTGAAAGGTGGCTTTCACATACTTCCCTAAAGTACACCCCTTGCACTGATCTGACTGCGTAAGGGTGCCCTTAGGAAGTCCAGTAGAAATCTGCTGCAGAATCTTCAAAGCTCCATGGTGAAGATGGCCCAATCTCCTGTGCCATAGTTCGCCCTCATCATCCCGGCTCACCACATCTCCAGCCTTGCATGCCATAGCTGCGCAGTCATCTACCTGCAACTGATAAAGGTTATGAGTTCGAACCCTATCTTCCGGGTCTCTCCAGTAGTCTTACTGCGCAGGAAAGCTTTTCCTTCGCTGAAGACCACATCATAACCCTTATCCTCCAACATCGCTACTGAAATCAGGTTCTTCTTCAATCCAGGTACATGCATGACATCCTTTAAGACAAAGGGTTTACCCGACTCCCTCTGAAAGGATACGGTACCGATACCAGTCGCACTGTATCTACCGTCATCGCCCATCTCGATGTGCATACCCAAATCCTTGTCCTCCAGATCTGAGAACAACTCCCGATCTTCCGTCATATGAAATGACGCACCGCTGTCCAAGAACCACACCGATCCCATCACACTTGAAACCAAGCATGCAATCAGTGAAAAGTCAAGCTCGAACTGTGAAGCCAAAGCTTCTCCATCTACAGATCTTCCCGCTTGCTTGTTCTTCTTCTTCTTTGGACAATTGGTAGCATAATGTTCGTGATCATGGCAGTGAAAACACTTCACTTTCGCCATATCCTGCTTCTTGCCCTTTGCACCAGAATGAGAGGTTTTCTTACCCTTCCCCTTATTTTCTTTGGCAACCAAAGCGCAGTTTTCTTCATCAGCTCCCTTTGATGAAGATCCATCTCGAGTAGTCCTCCTTATCTCCTCCTGCATGAGATCCGCTCAAAGGCGCTCCCATCCCGACAGCTTCTCTCGACCATTGACACTATCTTGATATGAGTGCTAAGCCTTCGGAAGACCAAGGAGAGCCAGGTCGACCATATCCTCTTCATCGACAGTAACTCCCACACTTCCCAGTTCATCTCTGCATTGAGTGAACTTCGTGAGGTATTTGGCGATACTGTCGCCCTTCTCCATCTTGATGTTCTTGAGCTTATCTTTGAGCGCCAGCTTCCTTTGGTCACTCTTACTCTGGAATAGATCCGTCAAAGCTTTCCACATTAAATATGGAGTAGCCTTTCTATGCAGGCTGGATACAATATGATCCTTGACGCCCTCCAACAGGATCCTTCGACACTTCGCCATCTTCTTTTGCCATGCATCGACTTCAGCAGGATCAGTGGGCTTTTGGACATCCATATCTACGAACTCCTTCAAACCATTATCTTCTAATACTGCCTCCATGCGATCCTTCCATGCAACATAATTCGAACTGCCTTCAAGAGCATATTCGAGTCGCAAACCGTTGAAAGACATTTTCAACACCGGCATCAAGAAAACAAAACTGCTGCAAAATTCGAATTCCACCTCAAAGCTCAACCGCTCTAGATCTGTGAGAACAAATTATTTCTAGCACAGATATTGACTGCAAGGGGCATTTACCAGACCTTTCACTTTCCGAAGAAAGATGAATCCGGAGGCTACCTGGCCCGCATGCAGACTCTGTCTACCGAAATAAGTTTGTAATCACTGTGATGATCAATCTCTGCTTCAATAGCTCCGATACCATGTATAAATTTGCTGAATAATGATTAATTATCCACTGAGACTATCTTGATCACATACAATTCGAATTTATATGCAACACATAATCTCTTCCACTCAGATCATCAAACATGCGGAAATAAAATCAAGCGATAACACATCAAATCATCATACACATTAACACAGTATGTATGGGGAAAGTTTATAGCTGAAAACCCCGCAGCTATTGTGTATATTATAATGGAGAAATCATGTAACAAACTCAGTACAATACTCCTCACAAGTACTCAGTACTTTCTCATAAAGTACACACAAACTAGCTCAGTTTTGAACAAGTTATTGGTTCAAAACTCACCGCCAATTGCCTTGCCTCTATTGCGCAATCCAGGCCTGTCTATATAGAGATCCAAGGTTCGAATCTCCTTGGCTTGACAGCGCAATTGTCATGGACAATTCCTCCAAGTGTGGTGCAAATCTCATGCACAACTGATGTCGCCACTGATAGCTAACTCCACCCTTTCATCTACCTCTTTCACTGGTCTCCACTGAACTGATCATGCACTGTAGTGAACTGATGTGTTCTTGAGTTGAATAATGAGTTACTAATTAATGAATTAAATAATATTTAATTCACTCCACTCATAACTAATTGATTAGCTAGTTAAACTAATTTCAACTAGTTCAACTAAAATAAACAGAACACAACTCCACTAGCTGTCTCATTAACTCCACCAAACTTCTGCCACTGAAGTCCTAACTGAAGTCAACCATGCATGATGCCATCAAACCTTTGGGAATAGCGTAATTCCTCTGTCAGATGCATGAGCCACTTCCAAGGCTTGAACTGAAGTGCTCCAAGAGAGTAAACTGAAGTTTATAGTCCAAATATTATTAAGGGTAAATAATATTTGACTTCCTTGTTTTAAGGAGAGGCAGTCTAAAAATAGACTTCGACCTCTTCGACCTAAAAATAGAGTCTCATCTATTTTTACCAACATGACCAATGCTCCAAGAATCTCAAACTGGAATCCCCGAACCATGCTCCATATGTCTAAAAATAGACATAGTCTAAAAATAGACTTTGCGCCAGAATTCGCCTGCAGGCCCACTTAGTGAAGGTGACTTCATTTCACTAAGCTCCATCATCTTGCTGCATTTTCAACAGTTAACGGTTTTGTTGCGATTTGGGTGGAATGGACATGTGACCACCCCACTCAAAGTTTAATATAACATTTAATTCCTCCACCAGTTTTGGAGTGCTTCCGACAATTTTGGCCTTTTGACTATTTTTGGAGCACTATCTAGCAGTTACTCCACATTTGGTGGAGTTTGTTTAGGGATATTGGGAAATTTTTTTTTTGCCATAACTCCCTCAATATTGAACGAAATTGGATGAAATTTTGGTCAATTTTGGGTCTCTTTGACCTTCTGAACAGTTTGGAATAGGTTTTAGGTCAAACAGAGGTGATCTACAACAGATTTTTCTTCGAGGAAGATGAAGAATCCATCAGGGCCATCATGGAGAAGGCATTGTATTGGGTAATATTTCACTGTTTAGTGTGAAACAAAAGCCATTTCTAGCTATTTTATATCTTCTGAAGCTGAATTTATAGCTGTTTTTTCCTATTGAGGCATATTTTTACTTGTGTAACCATTTTGTGAAAATTAATAGAGCAAGTACATGCCATTGGGGAGTCTTGGACCGGTAGATGTAGCCTAGGAGGGGTGAAATGCCTCAACAATTTGTTGTGTTATGTGATGGTGAATTTTACTTGCTGTGTATTTCTACTATGATATGTTAAACAGTAAATTTAATTAACTAATCCTCACACATAAAACCTAGAAACATAACCAAAACTACTTTTTTTAACATGCAACTCATGGAGAACACTTTGCACACTAAATTATATCAGAATGGATACTTTGCATAGCATAACAAATAGTTCCATTTCAGATCAATACATGTTAAGATAAAATGCATAGAGAGAGCCGTAAAGGCGCGGGCATGCGGGCGAGTAGGTCACGGTTCGATTCCCGGTTGCTCCACCAAAATTTTATTCAACCTTCTTGGGCCACGTGGCAGCCTCCGGGCCTACCACGTGGCGACCTGTGATTGGCCGAACCAAACCATTCAACAATAAAAAGTTGACACTTGTCATGATCGGATTGGCTTGGAAGGAATATTTCAGGGGAATATTCTAAGGAATATTCCTTCTTTTTTACTATACAATTGCTAACTCAACCTTGGTCAGCTGTTGAAATTTGTAGTTTACTAGACTTTTCAAAACGTGATAACTTCCTCATACTGTGTCAGTTTTTCGAACCGTTCATGGCTCCGGAATCGAGAAGACAAGATCTATTCGGTTCGACACACTTTTGAACACTCTGAAATTTGAGCTATCATTTAGGTCCTGATCCAAATCTGATCACTCCTCCCCATTGGGAATAATTTGGACCCCAAAAGACTTGATTACCTGTTCAGTAGATGAGGGTATAGCTCCCTCACTTTTCCAACCTCCATTTACTTTGCTTTGCTTGGCTTAGTGCCTTTGAGCCCCAACTCGAAGGTAGCCAACACTTCCCTCTTTGATATTCTTGTCCTCCTGTCAAGAATTGTACATTCTTTGAGCTCATCTAGAATGTTTTGGCAATAAATCTTCAATAGAAGGTAGTTGAACATAATTTCCTTGATCATTGATCAAAGGTGGCTCATAAAAATGTAAGTTTTCAACAAAAATGCATGCATAAAGGACTGAAATTTGCATATGTAAAAATGAATGTATGTCTTACTGGGTCAAGAATTCAAACCACTTCTTACCAAGCCACTTCCATGGCGATTTTTCCTATTGAAAATCTTCTTCTTGTGAATCATCTAGATTCACATCAATGATGGAATCTTTGGTGCCATTCTTGCCAGTATTTTTATCCTCTTGCTTCAAATGCTTGGGATGATTGGTTGGATGCAGTGTCTGACATTGGGCAATGAGATGTCCCTTCTTCTGGTAATGTGTGCAAGTCTTTTGCATCTTCTGTGCAAGTTTCCTTCACTTCGATTGTTTCCTGTATGCCTTCTCTTCCAACATTTTGAAACTTGATGGTTACATAAACCACAATAGGAACAACAACTATTTCTTCCATTCATGCATGTATATTTTTCATGCTTAACATAATCATAAACAACTTGACTATGGGAAGAATTATACCTCAAATGTTGCTTTGCATGTCCATATTTTTTACCTTCTTGAGGAGATGAACTTGTAGAGGTTCCAACTCTCTTTTGAAGACCAACATCAGTGTTCATGTCTTGATAGCTGTCAGAGCTCTCTTGTTTTCCATAGGCTGCATGTCTACAAACATCTTGCTGCAACATAGGCTTCAAAAAATTGCATTCCTCTTGAATACAAACTTGACATGTTTGTGGGTTTGAACCTGCAACAAATTTTCTTCTTGGAACTGTCCCAAGTGCCTTCATGGCTTTGGATTTTTCGCCATAAGAATGAACATAACCTATACCAAACTTCTTAGGCCTTTCCTCAACCATAATAGGCTCTATCATGCCTTGTGCATGTTTTCCTAAACCCTTGCCTTCATAGCCCATTTTTAACATCAATTTGGACCCTATACCTCTAGTGTGTTTTTCAAATGAACCTACACATCTATCTGAAGAGGAATTTTAAGACAAATTTGATTGATTTACCTCTGCTTCAAGCACGTGTTTTGTTAAGGCCTCTTATGCATGATGGAGTTGCATCTCCATCTCATGCATTCTTTGAAGAAGTACTTCTTTCTCTTGCTTCATAGCAACCAATTACTCATAAAGTCTAGTGCTTTCCTTTCCATCTTCATACAGACTTTGCACCATATCCTTCAAGATGTAGAAGTCTTGCTTCATCTCTTTATCAAAGAGTCTTTTAAAAGAGGAGGATTTAGAAACCTCACTTGATGAAGTTGTCATCATTATATAAATGAATTAAAGAACTTCAAAAACAATTCAAAAATATTCAAAAACGATTGACAAAGCTTCTTAACAATTTGGCTATAGATTCAAGCTCTTTTCTGTAGCTTGTATCTCTTCTTCAAGCAGCCTTTTTTTTTTTTTTACAAACAATCCCTCTTGTGCTTCAAGGGTTGCCTTGAGGTCCTTTGGGTAAGGAGAATACTTTCAACCTTCTTCCTTCTTGTCCTATTATGTACTTAGCTAACAATAGCTCCATTTCACCTCTAGAAAACTCAAACTTGTAAGCATCAGTCAATTTGCAAACAGTTAAATTCTTTGCACTGTTAAACACCTTTCAAGTCAAACAAGCAAGCAACCTAGTGCTCTCTCGAGAAAGAAACCTAGTGCTTTGATACCAGATTTGGATCATGAAATAATCTATAATAATAATTCATAATGTTAAACACCTAATCCTTGGGGATTGGGTGGATAACTTGTATATATGTAGATAAAAGGAAATATGAATAGTTAGGATATGAACCAATCTTAGAATATGAAACACAAGGGCCATTCTTGTATGTTATATAGTCTATTCTTATTAACACAATAGAAATTCAATTTCAAGAGTTATCTCCATGGATTAACATGGTATGAGAGCCAAGTTTGGGTGGTTATTTTCCTACGCTCTATTGGTTCTCTGTTAATTTAGGCATTTCTCTACCTATGCTTTGTTAGTTTATATGTTTCTCTACATATGCTTTGTTAGTTTAGGATTTTCTCTCCCTACGATCTCTAGTCAAATATACCATTACTAAGTGGAGTACATTATCACTTAGGTTGAGATTCCCGCTGGAAACATCATCAAACCTTAACACTCTTGTCGACTCACCTCCAAACAGTCAGTCCCTTTGTCTGTACACTAGAAAAGCTTATGAGTGAGCACTGTAGAAAGTTGAATGCACTCCATATCCAACCTGATATTGTTATAAGACTTAAATCTCTAGAAATCCATTGTAGCGAGAGATGACATTTGTGCCTTAAGGCCAAAATTTTTGCATGAAATTAATTTGGAGGTTAATGAAAGCCACATATATATATTTTAGAAGATAAAGTTGTAATTATTGTTTCAAATAACTATGGAACTTCCTTGTGAGATGATCATTACAAAAAATTTAGCCTCAGAAGGAAATAGGAAGTATAATATTGCGTAAGGGGGGAAATACCTAAACCTTCCAGAAGAATGGGACCATTTGAAGCAACAGATAGACAAAATACAAGAAGCACTGTAAGATTGGCTCATATGTCTATAATCTAGGATGACTCAAATGGAGATTGATTTAGAGGACATGATCTCCAAGACGCGCCCAAGAATTAAAAATGATGATGATGAGAAGATTCCCTATCATGAGTACTCCATGAAACATAAGTTATGGACATATCTATAATGAAATTTGACTCTCGCCTTGCAAAATAAACATATTCTTCGATTCTCTTGTAGTCTAGTGATATTTTGGGGTGGAGTGGTGGACGAGTTCATAATCACATACATGCACTTCATATAGAGAAGTACACTTTTTGCATGATAGGAAATTATAGTCTTGTTAATTTTTCATTTGTTTGTTGTTCAGAAATCTGCACACTACTCAATCATAATTTGGATTGTAACTATTGGTGAAAATGCATACCCTCATCTCCATTTTTGGTGTAGTGGTCATTGGAAAAGAGAACTACATATAATGGTTAAAAAATATCAGACATGCCCTCATTTTTAATGACTTATGGAATGGTATTTGGGAAGGAGATGATAACATTACACCTTCCAAACCCACAATAGACAAAGAGCTAGCCATTTGGAATAATTAGGGAAACAATTTATTATGCCCTGATTATTGCTTCTGTAAGTGAAGATGTGAGTCATCATATAGTTTCTATTACAATTTCTTATGGTGAATTGAAAAATTTGAAAGCTCTATGTGACTCACACTCAAAATTGGAAGTTTTTTAGTCAATCGTCAAACTCCTCAACCTTGAGTTGAAAGTTGATAACGCCTTGGCTCTAACCTCAGATATTAGAGCCATCATGCATGATGTAGATGCCACTAGAGTTAAAATGGAAATTCCTCTTTTTCAAGGCCCTCTATCCTACATACTCTCACTATCTTGGATCCCTACAAGCTAGTGTGCAACTCAAGGCCATTACTTTTGATACCTTGGTGGAAATTTTGCAAAATGAGAGAAATATTTTCTGAAGAGGAAGGAAGCAGCTCCAAGCTATGAAGAAGCAATGTGCCTTTCTCAAAAATAGAAGAATCAGTCACTGTGATTCTCCTAAAAGAAGAGGTAGCAAACAAGGACATGGAAGGAAGAATTGTGAACACAGGAAGTACACACCATCACCGAGAAAGATCTTATCTTCACTAAATTTGTTGTGACAAAGATGGACATGACGATGCATATACATATAGAATCCACTAGTAGAGGATAAAAAAGGAACAAAAATAAGACAAAGTTAAAACACTAGATCCAACAAAAGGTAAAACACCTGAATTTACTCATTACATTGTTTCTCATTGCAATATTGGAGTATTAATTGAATATTCCTTTCATACTTCATTTTCTTCTTTGAGTGATGCATGGTTGCTTGATATAGTTGCAAAATTCCATATGAAATTTTGAAAAGAATTATTTGAATACCTTAGTGACAATGTAAATGGAGCAATGTGCTTTGCAAAAAATTCGAGTCTCAAGCCATCCTGACTTGGCACCATCATGCTTAAACCGCCTAGAATTCCTAATTTTCTTCTTCAAGATGTACCCTACCTTTTAGAACTAGAAATAAATCTACTATTTTTTTCAAATTCGCTAAAAATGCCACTCTATTCATATGGTTGATGGAAAAGTGGATATAAGAAAATCATTTGAAAACACAATTTTCGTGGCTAAATTAGAGGAGGAAAGATTGTTGAAATTGCAAGGAACATCTGATTGTGCACAAAACTATGCATGCCTTTCTCAATACAATGAAGGGAAATTTCTATCCACTCTTATATGGCATGCAAGGTTTGGAAACCTTAATTATGAAAGTATTCATTTTTTGATTTTTTTTTTCCAACTATTCCAAGGAAACTGAAAGAATGTGATACTTGTATCTTGGGAAAACACAACAAACAACCATAATTCTACTTCTAGAGCACATACAAAATTTGCATTGATTCATTCTGATTTATGGGGCCCTATGCATGTTCTTTCTGCAAATGGAAATAGATACATGATGAATTTTATTGATGATTCAAACCAAGATGTGCTAGTTATACTTGTTAAAAATTAAATAAAAAACTATTGAGACTTTCAAAAGTTTTCATGCATGGATTCAAAATGACACACAATCACATATTGGCTCCCTTCGTATTGATAATGGAAAAGAATATACTTCTAAGGAATTTGAAAACTCTCTTCACTAACATGGGATTCAACATCAAACTATTGTTCCATATAATCCTCAAAAAAATGTTGTAGTTAAAAGAATGAACATGACTATCCTAAATATGGCTCGGTCAACGATGTTTTTCAATAATGTGAAGTTGATGTTTTGGATTGATGCATTTCTATGTGCAACATATGTCAAAAATATATGTCCATCTTATTTTTTCAGAATTAAGAATCCTTATGAAATATGGTATGGTCACATTCCTTCGGTAAGGCATCTTTGGATCTTTAGTTCCACCATTATGTCATGATTCCTATGGAACAAAGAAGCGAGATTGATGAAAGGAGTTGGAAATGCACCTTATTGGGGTATTCATATACCACCAAGGCATATTGTCTTTACAATGAGGTAAATAAAAAGTTTATTTTGTAGACTAGAGATGTGTTTTTTCTTGAATCTTCCAAGACTAACAACATTATTGAGTGATAACTTGATCATTTCTATATATTTAATCATGTGAAAAATGATCATTAGATTCCACATATTGAAGGGGGGAACCCTATATTAGATAAATCTATGAAATCTCCTTATAACGCATTATCTTCCCCTCATGAAGTTCCAACAACTTCTTTAGATTAGGAAGACCTTTTAAGTGACGTGATTGAGATAACTGGAAGGATTAATCTTAATGCATCTGCATCTCAATTGGTGGAAACCTAGATAATATCATTAAGGTCTCCTAAATTGGCTCACCAAAACACTTAAAAGTGTTCAACCTGATGAGGTTAGAAAGATAGGAACCAAAAGTTCCACCAAACAAGATAGAGTTTATGTAGATGATTCTAATTCAGTTGATGACATGGATGTTTCATATGATTGTGAATTGAATTTATCTACTAACTTTGAACCAACATCTTTTAAAGAAGTTTTTTCTCATGATGAATGGAAAGAAGAAATGCAAAGGGATTATGATGCTCTCATAAAGAATAAAACATGGAAGTTGGTGGAACCTCCATATAGAAACAAATCAATTGGCTACAAGTGGGTCTACAATTTCAAGTACAAATTAGATGGATCACTTGACAAGTACAAAGCAAGGATTGTGGAAAAAGGATTTGTGTAGAAAGAAGTTGTCAATTATGAAACAAACTTTTCCCCCACATCAAAATGTGCCACCATCAAGACTCTCTTTCCCGTGGTGGCTAAAAATGAATGGAAATTTCATCAAATGGATGTGAAGATTGCTTTCTCGAATGGAGACTTAAAAAAAATGTCTTCACGTCTCAGCCAAAAGGTTTTGTTTTGAAGGAACAAGAATAGAAAGTATGCAAACTCATCAAATCCTTATATGGCCTAAAATAAGCATTGCTAGCTTATTATGAAAAATTGACTAAGCAGCCTCTAAAATTAAATTTCAAACACTTTAATCTTGATGATGCAACTCTATTTTTCAATAAAATTGGAAAAAGTGTTGTCTATGTTATTGTATATGTAGACGATCTGTTGATAATAGTGAATAATGAAAACTATATTGCATCCCTAAAGAAAGAGTTGAAGAAAGTATTTGAGATGGCATATATGGGATACCTTCACTACTAGTTGGGAATTGAAGTGACCCAACATCCAAGGTATATATTCCTTTCTCAAAAGAAGTACATTGGAGAGTTTTTGAACAAGTTTGGCATGGTTGAATGCAATCCTTTTTCTACTCCGATGGAACAAAATTTGAAGCTCACATCTAAACAAGGGAATGAATTTAAGGATGAAACTAAGTATAGACAACTTGTGATATGAAATTATACATGAAAAAAATAGAATATAGATATAAAAAAAAATACGGAAGTGCAACAAAAATAAAACTTCATTTCATTAATATCAAAGAATTGAAATATGCTTACAAACAAAATAGAAATAAAATAGCTCAGGCGATGGTATCTTATCTCTTAGAAGATATGTGGCAGCTACATGTCTATGAACTGTGTTACAATGAGGCTCAAGGGTGTTTTTATTATTGAAAAATGAAGGGAAAACCATAAACAACCAAAATCATAACCTCGGGAGATGGAACACCAAGAGTTTGTGGGCCTCGTTGGGGATAGTTGGGTAGCCTACTTCCTGGGGTCATAACTTGGTCATATTATCTCTGTTCGACACGTATGATAACTTGTTAGAAATATATCTTTGAGTGCTACAAGATTTTCCACAGGCCCCTTCCTAAGGCTATTGGCTTGCGACAGACCTCAAAAAAACGTTTTTTAGGGGGTCCAAACTGCTCCGGAAGTTCGAGACCCTAAAAATTGCTAAAAATAGTAAATATTTCTATAAACAAGGAAACTGATGAAACTGACTGGGGGCCTAGGTGGAATAGGTGGGTGGCCACCAATATCCACCTGGATCAGTCCTCCCCCCTTAGGAATCAATGGTCCCCATTACGCGTAGAGCCTCAATGATGTGAGGAAATTTATTTTGAACTTGGTCCCTAGTGAACCACTTTCCCTGGTGAAGGAGTTGGCCTGCTTTAAAAAATCGATATAGATGGATCCTATGTTGGTGGGTGCTCTTGATATGGGTGTCCATGACCCAATTAGTTTTGGTATGTTCCATCTAGTTTGGGTTTAACTCCATGGTTGTGAGTTGTTCTGCAATGTTGAATGTTTCCAGTAATGGTGGAAAGTATGGTTGGACGCAATCCACATTGAACACTGGGTGTAGACCAAGGGATGGTGGAATTCTGAGCTTGCAAGAATTTTCTCCTACAACCTTGGTGATTGTGTATGGCCCATATCGGAGTGGGCTAAGCTTGTAGTGGGGTCCAGTGAGGCGCTCCTTCTGCAAATGTAGCCAAACTTTGTCACCCACCTAGAACTTGTGTGGCACCAAATGATGATCATGTCGCTGTTTGTACTTAGCATTGGCTCTATCCATTATGTCATGGACCTTTTGGAAAATGTGATGAATGCGCTCAATGAAGTTTTTTCCCTATCAACTTCAGATTGGACGTGGGCCGAATTGGCCTAAGTAGCTGAAAATGGTATGGCGACATCAATAGGTCATAATGGCTGGAATCCGAACCCCACTTGAAAGTGGTTGTGACTAGTTGAGCTATGAGAGGTAAATTGTAGCTGCCTTCGACATAAGGGAGATTTTAATCCCATGTGTGAGGATGCTTCAAGTTTTACATGTGTAGAATGTGCACAATCAAAATGTTCATGACCTTTGTTTGGCCATCAATTTGGTGGTGGAAAGCCATGGACTTAGAGAGATTGGTATCCAACATCGACCAGAGACTTGACCAAAATGTACTTAGGAACCTGCTATCTCGATCTAAGATAATGGACTGTGGGATCCCAAAGTGCACCCACACTCATTCAAAGAAGAGTTTAGCAGTGGCTTATTTTGTGATACTCTTATTGCAGGCCACCATAATGGCCATCTTAGAGAATCTATCGATGACCACAAAAAAACAGTCGTTTCCATGCTTAGTAGAAGGAAGGCCCGACATGTGATCCATGGATATTGATTCCCAAGGTTGGCTGTGAGTAGGAAGAGGAGTATATAGGCCTTAATTCTTCATGGCTAGTTTGGCAATGGCATGTGTAGTGTAGGATTTGATGTACTTCCCAACATCTTGTTGAAGGTTCGGACAATAAAAATACTTCTGCAATATTGGCACTGCTTTCTCTACCCCAAAATATCCAGCGACCTAGATGTAGTGCAATTCCTAAATCATCTTGGCATGCTCCCTTGACGGTACATGAAGGTGTCCCAGGTGGCATAACAATGCATGCTTGAGGTGATAATTTGGAACTTGCTTAGCTTACAGGAGCATCCGGTATGTGTTTCCTAATTTTGGATCACTCTTGTAAAGAGTTGGCCACCTCGAAGTCTCATGCCTGTAATAGTCGAGAAAAATGGTCAGCGCCATGACCAGTGGCCGACTAAGGCAGTCTGCAACATTGTTGGTGTTTCCCTTCTTGTACTTAATGTTTAGATGGAACTATTGCAAGGATGTGGTCCGCTTCTGATGGCGATCATTATGTAACTTCCCTTGCGTCTGTATGAACTACAGGGATCGGTGGTCTATGTGGATGATTGTTTCATCCACATATAATGATAATGTATATAATGTATATAATAATGTATATAATTTAATGCTTCCATTATCGACAATATTACATGATGAAATACATCTCTTTGTTATAGGTGGGATACTTTCGAACTGTGTTTGAAAGTGTCTCATTGTGGTATGCCACTGGATGTCCCTGCTGAGTAAGAACTGCACCGATAACATAGTCAGAGGCATATGTCTCGATCTAAAATAGTTGTTGCAGGTATGGAAATGTGAGCACTGGTGTAGAGCATAGTCGATGCTTCAACTCGGCGACTACCTTCTACTGGGATTCATACCAAAATAACTTTTTTGTCGCCCCTCCCTTGGTGACTTGACTCAAAGGCCAAGTGATATGAGAGAAGCCCAACACAAACCCGCGGTAGAAGTTGAAAAGGCCTAGAAATATGAGGAGCTCTCTTAGAGAGGTTGGGGTTTCCCAATCCTGAATGACCTTTATCTTGGCTAGGTCCACATGCACACCCCACTCATCAATGATGTACCCTAGATATTGAACTTGGGTCATGCCAAAAGTGCATTTCTCCAAATTTGCACACAACATGTGTTACTGTAGTGTTTGGAGGACTTGTCGAATGTGGTGGAGGTGCTCTTCCCAACTCTAGCTTGAAGATCAAGATGTCATCCAAATACACCATCATGAATGAGTTGGTGAAGGGTCACAAGATGTTTTCCACCAGTCTCATGAAGATTGCGAGGGATTTTTTCAACCTGAAAGGCATGACCAACCATTCAAAAAGGCCCTCCTTGGATTTGAAGGTAATATTCCACACATTAGAGGGTTCAATTGTTACCTAGTGATAACCAGACTTCAATTCAATCTTGTTGAAATATTTTTCCCCCTGAGTTGGTCCAGTAGGTCATCAATCCATAGAATAAGATACGTATTCTAGACAGTGATCTTGTCCATCACCTGATAGTCAATACAAAGTCTCCAGGTCCCATTATTCTGTACCAACACAATCGAGCTCCCACAGGGTAATGAACTTGGCCTAGTGTTCCCTTTTTGCAGTAACTCCTAAATCTACCTCTTGATTTCATTTTTCTCCATAGCATAACATCGATAGATCGGTCCATTGGGCAGTGGTGCACGCAGAGTTAGATCGATGGAGTGCTTGACACGATAGTGTAGAGGTACCCCTGCGAGAGAGGTGAAGATGTCCCTATACTCCACCACGACCTTGTCCATCTGCTGTTGCGGTGTAGAGGAACCCTGTCTCGAGGTTGTTGCCACAATATTCTTCTAGTCTTGAGGGCGAATCATAAGGAAAACAAATTTACCGATATGGGATATGATCTTGCTGCATTTATTCACAGTGATCATAGAGATGGCGGTAGGTGGTGCTACATTTGGTATCCTATACAACTTATTGCCCAAAGTAATAATAATAGTGCGAGGCCTAGATTCATACACAACATGTCGTTTCCACAAGTATGGTTGGCCTAATAATACATCACAAATTTTGAGAGGAGAAATATCATAGTACCTCATCTGTGAAGGGATTGATGCTGTAGGGGAGGCAACACTACTGGGTGACACAAAGATCTCATCCTTAGTGAAGCCACCCGATGGTGTATGCTTGTGAGTGTGTTGTGGTCAGTAGGCATATATGCTTCACAAACTATGCTAAAATGAGGTTTTCTTGGCTCCCGTTGTCGAAAATGAATTACATCAAAGAACCCTTCACATATATTTGTGAGTGGAAGAGGTGTTCCCCCTCCTCTGGATATTTGGGCTCATCCTTCTGGATCTTGGTGGTGGAAACGGTGGCACTAGGATCCACATCAATAATATTCTTTTCTTTTTCATTCCCCTTATCGAGTTATGACTCAAAGTTAGAGAATGTATTTGATGCATAAGCCTTCAACTTGGCCACTAGTGTCTACTTGGCTCAGAACTCACTTGTGTTGTGAGTGGAGCTCTTATGGAACTCACGACACTTTCCCGTGTCCTTATTTTTCTTCATGGTGTTTTTATTTTCTTGTAGCTTCGAAGGGTTTTCCTGGGTTGCCCTGCCTTGGCTTTGTCATTTTTTCTACAGTTTGGGGGTGCCTTTCCCTTGCTTCTTCTGTTTAAACTTATGCTCAATATTGATCGCATATTGATAGGCAACACCGAGCAAAGATATGTCAAAGAACTCCATTTCGTCCTGTATGTAATTATGCAAACAACTCCATTTCGTCATGTATGTACTTATTCAAACAACTTCGGTACTTGAGTACCAAATGCCACTCGGAATCATTGATACCCAGCTTAGTGCAAAGGGCATGAAAACCATTTTTAATCTCTGACACATATTCATCCCTTCCTTGTCGTAGTGTGGTGCACTTTATGTATTTATCTTCATAGCTACCGACAAGGTAATATTGTTCCTTGATGGCATCTTGGAAAGAATTCCAAGTGGGTGCGACTGAAAACAATGAGGGTTCCCTCTCGTCCTTTTTATCAAAGTAGGTTTCCCACCAGTCCTTGACATGGGGGAAACTTTTAGGAGTGAAAAATTAATCTTTTCCAGGTTGGAAAAGTCATGAACTAAAAAATATCCTTCCAACAGATTTAACCATTTATCTACGACATCCGCATCTATTTGGCCTTCAAATATGGGAATGTCAACGTTGACGTGTACCTTAAAAATAGTGGTGCATATAGAGTGGTTGTCAAATGAATATGCATCGCCTGTGGGTAGCCGTCGAAGGATCTGGGAAAATTGATCCATCATCGCATTCCTTTTTGCTTGAGGGCCTCCTCGAGTAATATTTTGAAAGGATCTCCTAGTCCCTCATCTTTCTTTTCTTTCTCCATGGGAGGTCATCGGGGTTTGTGAGGCTGATCTTGCAAAGGTTCAACTAGATCAATCCCTAACTCCTTATACCTTGACCTCGTTGGGGACATGCAAAGAAAAACTAAGAAAGATCAAACCGCTCTGATACCACTGATACAGAATTATACATGAACACAATAGAATATATATATATATATATATATATATATATATATATATATATATATATATATAATACAATCATATAAAATAAAACTTCATTTCATTAGTATCAAAGAACTGAAATATACTTACAAACATAATGGAAATAAACTAGCTCGGGTTATGTTAGCTTATCTCTGAGAAGAGATGTGGTGGATACATGCCTCTGAATTGTGTTACAATCAGGCTCAAGGGCCTTTTGGTTATTTAACAGCAAGGGAAATCCATAAACAACCAACACCCTAACCCCAAGAGATGGAACGACAAGATTTTTTGGGCCCCATTGGGGTTAGTTGGGTACCCAACTTCCTGAGGTCATAACTTGGTCATATGATCTCCGTTTGGCACGTACGATACCTTGTCGAAAATATCTCTTTGATTAATATAGGCTTATGCTTATGGGCCTGTTGTGAACCTAAAAAAACATCGTTTAGGGGGTCGAAACTGCTCTGGAAGTTCAGGACCAAAAAAAACTATTAGAAATAGTAAATGTTGCTATAAGTAAGGAAATTGATGAAATCGATTGGGGGTCTAAGTGGAATAGGTGGGTGGTCACCAATATCCTCCTGGATCAACTTTTGGAAAGTCTTATCTACTTCACCACTACTAGACGAGATATTTTATTTATTGTTGGAATGATTTCTAGATTTATGAAAAAGCCTTGTGAAGGACATTGGTCTACTGCAAAAAGATTTCTAAATCACTTGAAAGGAACTCAAGAATTTGGACTCAAATATTCACAGGTAGATGAATTCAACTTGATTAGATACTCTAATTCAGAATTTTATGGAGATAAGGAAAATATAGTGTTTACTTCAAGCTATCTTATGAGTCTTGGAACAGGAGCTATCTCTGAGAGGTCACACAAACAATTAGTTCAAAAATATTCCACGAAAAAGACAAAGTATGTAGCAATTGCAGAAGAAACAAAGGGGATTGTGTGGCTTAGGAAAATTCTTGAAGACTTGCAAGAGAAATAAGTGAAATCCCCTCCCCTTTTGATTGACAACAATTTTGCAATTAAGTTGGCCAAGAATCCCAACTTTCATTATCGAAACAAACATATCAATAATTTGATTCTATAGAATTTAGAGAATAAGACTATTAAGCTAAGAATTTGTTCCACAAATGAGAAAATTGTAGACATCTTCACCAAAGCACTAAGAAGAGAAAAGTTTGAAAAAAACAGAATGATGCTTGGACTCACAAACACCCCTTCATATTAAGGGGGGGAATGCTAGACACCTAATCTTCGAGGATTGGGTGAATAACTTATAAATATGTAAATAAAAGGAAATATGAACAATTAGAATAGAAAATAACCTTGAAATATGAATCCTAAGGATCAATATTCTATGTTTTATAAGTCTATTCTTACTAATACAATATCAATTCAATTTCAAAAGCTTTCTCCTTCACGTGACACATAAATTATACTAAATAAAAATCCTTTTTACCCTTTATATTTATATTTTCCTTCATATTATCATAATAATGCTTAAAATTATATATATTGAAAATCTCTTCATATTTGAGAAGTTTTAAATCATGAAGAAAAATTGGTCCCCACAAGTCCTACCATCCAATCCTAGGAAAGACTATATACACCTAAGATATTCTCTTGGCACAATTTCTTCAATTGAAAATAAAAACCATAAATACAAAGACATGCATTGTTGATAAATATATTACAAGTCTATTAGTTAATATCAAATGATTCAAATTCAAATGGTTTGCAATTTAGGCACTTAATTTTAAAGAAAAACAAAAGATGAAACTATTTGAAACATATGCAAAGTGATTCAATATGCATAGGAATACACAAAATATAGGAGTGGTTAAAATAGTGTACATGTTGTAGATAAACTTATCCTTAATATCTCTCGCAGAAATATAAATATAGTAATTGCATAATAGTACATGTGTTGGTTTATATGTTGTGAACATGAAATTTTTGTCATATTACCCATGAAATTATAATGATTAGGTTGCAAAGGGGTCATTTTCCACCATGGGAAGTTAGTGAAAAACGTATATCATCCTAAATAAGCATTTAATAAAGAAGTAAGTGCACATTTCCAAATAAATTATAATGATGAAGTTGCAAAGGGGTAATTTTTCCACTGTGAGAAGTGAGTGAAAAATATATATCATCCTAAGAAGTAAGTACACATTCCTAAATAAGTATTAATAAAGAAATAAATGTTGAAGATATAATTTTAAATTTTTACACACATTCATATTGATGTCGATTGCATTCTTGTGAATGTTAAAACCATGACATTGTACTCGTTAACAAGATAAGGCATCTAAAAGGAACAAGGAAGGTTGGAAGGCAACAAGTCCTTGCCTTGACTGGGCTTGATCTCAAGCATGGGCCTTCTTGGTCTCAATCATGAGTATTCAATGATAGCCACTCTGAGGCATGGATAAGCTTTCCATTGATTCAATAAAATGAAACCACGACCTTGAAAATTGTTGAATTTATCTACCACACCTTAAAATCTTGGTTCGAAAACTAGTATTTAATTACAACATTTTCTTGAAACATTCGTGGCTAATAGAGGTCATAAGGTTTCCCTTCTTATTTAGTAGCAATAATCCTATGTGTGGGATGGAATTTCTTCACACACTAGATGCCAATTTCTCTACAATTGAAACCCTTCATAATGCACCCTGCTTGGACCAATTCGAAGGTCCAAAGATTTTTCTAGATTATTTGTGAATTGAACATCTCCATTGAAGTCCTATATATTTTGGACCATTGCAATATTTGTGCCTCAAAGAAAACAAGTTCATAGTGTCTGCAACCCACATTTTACCTATTCCCTTCCAAACCTGCATTTGTGAGATAAATCAAGTCCAATTTAAAGTAGCAAGCTTAGGGCAACTTAGAGGTTCCACCCACTGTAACATTAGTGGAAAAATTTCTCACTTTAGGTAAGCTCTCCTTTAGAACAAATGTGTTTTCCCTAATGATATTGCTAAATGAAAAAGATTGAGTAATAAAAGATTTTATTCTATGCAATAGATATATAATGGTGGATTCAATTAGATCGATGTCTAATCCTCAGGAAAATGGAGTGAAAACACTTTAAGACTTAGAGGACTTGATAATATACAATATGAAACCAATAAAGATGCTCAAAAAAATAGTTCTTATTAGTTAGAATATTTTTTCAAACAAAAACTCCAACCAACATTACTCTCTTAAAAATGCAATAGTGATTTTTTAATAATATTGTTTTATAACATAATGTCATATTCTACCCCACTCCAAAAACCAATTTGATTTCAGAAGAAAGACCCAGGTACATAACATAATCTAGATATGAAATTCAACATCTTTAAGAGGATAAAAGAGTCAATTTTCATACCGATTATGATGGAAAATAAAAACTTATAACAACAAAAAAATGTACAACATAAAAGAGAGGAAACATAAATATTTGCAAGAACCCCAAAACGAATATAAAAAGTTGCAAGGAACCCCACAAGGGATATGAGGAGGGAAAAAATACTTTATAAAAAGTACAAACATAGGCAAGAAAGAGAAACATATGAGACCTAAAGCAAGAAAGAAACATGTGGTTAAACAATCAAATCATATTTGTATAGATCCTTAAAAATATGAACTCATTGTTTGGTGAATAGGTAGGCCTTAGAAACCACTACTTGTATCCAAAAAATAGAGAAGATGAATAGAGGATTGGCCACGTACATTACAAGCCTAAGAACACACTTTATATCATCTGTTTGGTGAATAGGTAGGCATTGGAAACCACCACCTGTATCCAGAAACTAGACAATCTATTAAGGACCTCGGCTATTAAGTACTGAAGGACATGCTGTTTTTAGCTTACTAAATAATTAACCAATTTAATCTCAAGTTCATGAACCCTTTTAATTTATTGATCAATGCCCTCTATGAATATAATTTTTACCCTTCTCAGTTCTTTTGATAGTTATTTCGAGATTTCCCCTCTACTGGAATAACAAGTGTTACCACTGTAGGAAAGACCTTAAGCACCATGGAGACCCTCATAATTTCCTACCTCAAAATGGGTGGAACCATGAATAGGGAGGTTTCCTATGGTAGTAAGTCTTATGAGTACAAGGCAAGCCTAGGCACCATGGAGATTGGATGTTTTTGTTGTGTTTGAGAACTTATGAATTGAAAGATTTTATGATACAATTTGATGATGAAGAATTTATAACCGGGCCTCTAATGCACCGAGGAACTAGGCATTTGAGGTTTTTTGAGGCAATTGAACTGTTACTAGAAATAGGGCATTTGAGCATTGATAAATCTTTGCTTTTTGGTTGTATAGATGCACTTTCACAGCGGGTATTCTACAATATGGGATTTAAGTATTTCAAACTTCAATATGCATTTTGATGGTGAGAATATTGATTTCACAAGGACTCTAAAATAGCATGGAATCATCTATTCTGAGTTTATAAATTCAACTGAGATTTCTTGATCCAGGCAAAGGTAAATGCAAATACTAATACAGTGGTTAATTTCATCTTACAGTTTCATTTTTGGATGATAACATTATGAAACATGGGACTTTTTCTAAGGTAGTTAATGGTAACCATTCATAATAAGGTGGTGACCTGCCACAACTGCATATGGCGTCATATAGAAATTGATTCTGCTAACAGTATTTGGGTAAAATTAACCCAATTGGCATAATTTGGAATGCCATTGTAACATATTGAGAAAATGTGACAGGGTGTTAAAACTACTAATAAAGTTGTTGCAGAGGACTAGAAATCAAGGGTAGAGAAAATTACCTGATATGACCCAGCCATGAAGGATTTGTTGAGGAGGATATCAAAGAGATAATGAAGGAGAGAGATGATGAAAAGGAAGTGGTGGATCACATACAAGAGAAGCTCAAAGTGGAAGAAAACACAAAACTAAAAAATATGGTTTTTCCTTTTGTAAGGAATTTCCAAAACTTCCAAGAATATGAGGAAGTTTAAACCTATCACAAAAGTGATTTCTCGACTACTATAAGATTGATAAAGATAGTAGTTACAACCCAAACATAATTAAAACCACATAGTATATGGAAAGCACTATGCCATTCCAGTCCAACAAAGGTAGATCAAAATTTCGTCGTAGGTGTTGATAGTCTCATACCCATATTAACAAAAAAAATCCATTTTCTTCTAGATTACCAAAAAAATGGATATGTGATATTTCAGTTTCACAAACCTTCGCATACAAGGGAAGCTTTGGCTATATTGACTATTTCAGGAGGATTCACAGAACCTTGATCAGAATACTACAATTGGTATTGTAAACAGGGCTAGGCCTATCATTCTTTCAAATCTCATTAGACAATGAAAAAAATACATTTCCTTGTGTTTGTGAAGCTAAAACCTTTGTTGTAGATGCACACAGAAGTATATGATGAATCTCTTGAGTTTTTATGAATCTCCTATTTATGATATCGAGAACGTGTATGGAAAAAGGGGCCTAGATTTGGAAGAAAGTCAATTTTTAGTTTTCATCTCTGAAGAAGATTAGTTTTTGGTTTCCAACCCCAACATAATGACAACCACATAAGTATATGGAAAGCACTATGCCATTCCATTCCTAACAAAGGTAGATCAGACTTTAATCGTGGGCACTGATAGTCTTAGCATCATATTAACAAAATAAATCCATTTTGTTCTAGATTACCAACAAATATCATATGTGATTGGGATTATTTGCAAGATCAATGAATATACTAGTGTGTCCAATCCTGGAAATTCCAATCTTGTAAGAAACATGTACGATGATGTTTTCCCAAATTTGAATGATGGCCTTGGATAGAACACGTATAGGTTTTCATATTTTGATTATGATGACTATATTATGATCATCCCTAGCCCTAGTAATAATTGTGATGGATATGAACACACCTTTGTTCTCTTCAAAGTATGTAAAGTGAAAAATGATGAATGTAACAGTCAACAACTTGGAATCACCACTCTCTATCACAACAATGATGCTAATTTATTTTTAGGAAAAAAAATACACAACAATTGATCCTTGCTATAGATTTAAGTCATGAAAAATCATTGAACTGCAAACAAAATTTGAAGGAAGATTAGAACCAAAAAATAGAGAAAGTAACTTGTAAAAATAACATACCAAGACACACCAACCAAAATTTAGAATTATAATCAAGATAATTTTGTTGTTGTAGTAGTGGTGGTGTGTTGGACAGATAAGTCGTTCTTGCTGACAAGACAGACCTCCCAAGTGTCCTATGGACAGCTAGCAACAAACAGACAAACAAAAACTATTTTATCTAGATAATATTTGATTCAGAATTAGCTACAATAGGGGTTTTGAAGACCTACCTGTAGTCCAGTCGTTCTGTCCAGTTGCTTGAAAGAGTCATCTTCAACGATTTGCAATCACAAACGTGGAAAAGATCAATAGCACCTGCATAGTATAAACTAATTCACGAATCATATATCTATCAAGATGATAAAGGAATTCAAGAAACAAGCTAATTAATTAAATAACTCATTGATAAAACATGATAAACAAGCTACTTAATTAAAGAACTCATTGAGAAAATAGGATCCATTCGTATTATCTTTGATGAAGAAAGAGCCTTACAACCGTGTCCACCTTGATGTCATATAGGTCTTCCTGGGGTCTAGAACACGCGTTTCCTTTACTCTGACAAGATTTGCACTCTCTCAACTAAAATGCACATGGGTGTGTAATCATTCCCACATAATGATCAGTTAAGAGAGTCTAAGTTTCTACAGCATTTCTCCTAAAAAATTCTCAAAGTCTAACTCCAATCTCCGTCAGTACCCTTGAAACTAAACCAAAGCTTCAATTTATAGGAGAAGGAAAGTGGTTACAACTCCACATAAGAGGGGATAGAATCCTCTTTTTAAGGGATTGAGCTCCATAAACCAAGGGGTAGGCTCCCATAATGGAGGAATGTATGTACATGATAGGAGCGAACCTTCGACTGGATAATTGCTTCCAGAAGCTTCCAGATTTAACTGTTGGGCTTCTAAATTTTACTTTCCGCCTTCATTTTACCTTTTACAGGGGTCTGCACCTTTAATGAGGAAAAAGTGCATTTAGCTCAACTTGATTTAGAAAAAATAGGTGCGGCACCGCAGGCAATGTTAAGAGAAAGTGCGGTACAAGTGTTTTTAAGAATTTTATGAGCTTTTCTCTCAATTTCAAGGCTTGATTTTAGGAACTTTGATGTTGTAGAATTCTAAGGGAGTAATACATGAGTAATGACGAACCCATATAGACACCAAAATGTCATGGTGACAAATTTCAGTGTAACAAATTCCCCCCTAAAGTGCGAAGTCTGAGAGCATTCGAAGAGTGATGTGCTTTATCATTTCGAGGATTAGCCTGTGGACACCCCAGTCGAAATCCTGTAAAAACATTCAATGCAAAACATATATATATATATATATATATATATATATATATATATATATATATCATCACTAAGGTAGGCATTCCCATACTCAGATCAAAAACTAACTAAACTTGTTCTGATACAGAAATTATTTTATTATTACATCAATAGTGTAGACATAGCATGGACGCAACCATCTGTAACGAATAGTCTACCGCATAATGAATAATAAAACTCCTCGCAGCCTGGATGGTGGAAACTAGATCCAGGGTCTTGATTTCTGCTTCCCAAACTAGTACGATTCTATCCATGCGATTAAATGTGTTGAAGTCGAACATGGTAGAACCCATTTGATTACCAGTCAATGATGTGAAGTGTTAACAAGTGTGAGAGAAACCACCAATAATGAAAATGGCTCTCAAAGTACTCAGTACAATCCATGAAATGTGAATAAGTGATTTGAAGTCGAACATTTCACGGAATCGTTCGATCGAAGGTCAATGATGCAACCTGTCGTCGAAGGCGAGAAACCTGCCATTAAGGCATGCAGATTCCAAGGTATTGACGGATTCTTGATCAACTTCCTAGATGATGAGCTGTCATCGATAGAAAGTGATCCGTTGTAAGCAAGCTCACGACACGAAACCATAGATCAAGTTTTGAAGAAATTTTTTGCAAGGACTGACTCAGGGATGGTCAACACGAATGGAGACAAATTTTTGCAGATGAATGGTTTGTTTGACTGTCCTCTTGAACACATAACGACACTGCAGATGGTTTGGTAACAATTTCCCTAAGCTAATACCCAAAAACCGGCTGAAGACCTTCAATGTGGTTTGATTAACTGATAGGAAAATTATTTTCCCAACCTAGGTAGAAGTGTGACAAAAAGTGTCGTGTTCAAGAGTGGTATACTGCTTTTAAATCTAAGTGTAACAAATGGATTCGTTTTCTCTCTTTTTCCCCCACCATTTCTGGCAAGTACCTCTTTATTTTTGACAAGCTTGAGGAGGATAACATTTGCTTGTTTATAAGCTCATCCTTCGGATGAGTCCAACTTAGTTTAAAATCGAACCCTAAGAAGGAGTGGTCCATTCTTGTTTGTAATCGACAAGTCCTTTACTATTAAATTTTTACGAGTTCAGTATAGGAGAAACTCGGTGTTTTTCATTTTTAGGGAGTCACAAGAAAAAACTTAAGAAAACTCCATGGGTGTTCTTTTTTGTAATTTTTAGTCTCTCAAACCCGAAAAAGGATAAAATAATACAGGAGAGAACTCTATTGACCATGATTAGTCAACATATACCTTTTTCGTAAATAGTCCATTTCAATCCGGAAAAGGGGTAAACTTATACTGAAGGGACGACTATTCATTTCCTTTAATGAGTTCGAATAGTCAAGTACTCAGCAATATTTTCATGTTTAAAGATTCTGAAAAGGGCTTAAAAGAGAACTCAAGGTTTCGCTTTTTTGTAAGTTTTAACGAGTTCGAAAAAGGGATAAAAATGTACTCATGGTTTTCTCTTTTTCGTAAGTTTTAACGAGTTCGAAAAAGGGATAAAAATATACTCATGTGGCTGACTTTCAATTTAATTTACAAGCAAGAAAAGATGGAAAGAACTCGACATTTTCATGTGTTTTACGAGAATGAAAGATGGCAAAATAATCTCAGGATTTTCATGAGTTTAACAAGTCTTGAAAATAATAACCGAAATAGACTCAAGATAGGTTTCATTTTACAAAAGCTTGAAACAGAGAAAAACTATGCTTCAGATAGGTTTGTTTCATTTTTTAACGAGGTTGACATAGTAAAAGAACTGTCCTCATATCTACTCTCTACAATCTACCTACATAACCTATTGATTCATTTTTTAATGAGGTTGACATAGGGAAAGAACTGTCCTCATGGGTTTGTTTCATTTTTTAACGAGGTTGACACAGGAAAAGAACTATCCTCATCTAAGACATGTTTCATTTTTTAACGAGGTTGACACAGTAACGGGAATGATCCTCAACTACATGTTTCATTTTTTAACGAGGTTGAAATAGTAAAAGGAACTATCCTCATGACCCACTGATTCGTTTTTTAACAAGGTTGACAAGTAAAAGGAACTATCCTCATGGTAACCTTGTCATGGCTTCCAATTGAAAGAAAGACATGTCAAGGGACACTCCTTGATCATGGCTTCCAAAAGGTATTCATCAGATGTAAGAACAATTATCTAGAAGGAATACATGTCAAGGAACTCAAAAGGGATAGGAACATCGCGTTCAAATAATCCCATAGAGTTTTCCATGTCAATTACCGAATCTAATTCAAAGGAAGTCGAGAAAATAGTGAGAGGCTCGCTTGCATCGATAACTGAAAACATGGGACTGGTTGCTACATAATTAACTTGTGGCAGGGTAGATACCACCTTAGTATAAGGAAAATTTAGGGGTGTCAGATTATTGGTAGTCGAATCAAGACTAGCGAATGAAAGTTGGTCAATAGTCACAATGTTTCCATTGTGAGGGAAAGACATCACGCGAAAGAGTGTCGATACGACAGCTTTCATTGCATAGACATAGTCTCACCCAAGGAATAAATTGAAATCCAAGGGGCCTCGGACTACCATAAGATCAACACAGACAGTTTTACCTTCCAAGGTAATAGGAAACTTAGGAAGGATTCCTAAAGGTTCACTAATGGTTCTGTTAAAATCTTTCAGATTCTACGTAACAGGCACAAGCTGAGGGGAACCCAAAGCTTTCCAAGCAGTTGAGGATAAAATAATAACAGAAGCACCTTCATCTACATGTGTGCGACACACATTCTTACGACAAGCCTGCACAATTATTTGGAAAGGGATGGAAGAAGGAAGACGAGGTTTTGTTAATCTATTCCAATCAAAGGAAAAGACCTCGGCACTTGGAGGGGGTCCTGTAGAAACAGGTGAAATGCCCCCTGGCGTAGAAGAATTTGATGTAGCAAGAAGAACCTGAGTGGTATGAAGTTCACTCTCTACAGAGAGAATGGGATCGAACGAATGTGAAATCGAATCGACCACTTGATCAACTAATGGATCATCAACCTGAGTGATATGAGTGTCACTCTTCAATGGAAGAGTGGGATCGATTGTACTTGGAATTAGATCAATCACCTTGTCAGTTGACAGTAGGTTGGGAGAAAGTTGACGGTAACCAGTTGGAAGTCTTTGCTATGGAACAGTAAGGTTTTCGAACAATTTTGAGGCTTCATCCATGTGAGGGAAAATGTGAGTTTGATGACTCCCTTTGCATAACCTACAAGGAAACCTAACTTTACCCTTTTTCCCAGGAACCTGACTATCACTGGTTGATGGATCAACAATAAGTTGATGGGATTTTCTAGACCATACTTCCAAGACCTTTGGAATACCAGGAAAATTGATAAGGAGTTGGTCACCCTTACAAAGCTTTCAAGGGTATTTGGGTTTACGATGCATGTTGGAGGTTTCCTTAACACTACTAACACTTACAACCATGGTTGGTTGGTTGACTTCTTTCTTATCTTGCTTCTTCTTCTTCTTCCCTTTATTCTTCTTCTTAGTTACCTGGTTACTAGCATCAAGGCTTTTACCAAGCGAAGAGGAATAAATATTGGGCGAAGAAGGTAAATGGTCAACATGAGGTTGGTGATGTTGAGATGGTGAACTCTGTTGAGGTGAAGCATCCGGTTGAGGTGGAACAATTGGAGTATTCGGGGCCAACGAAGTTGAAAATAACCATATCGGTAGACCTATTGTAAATCCAGGTAATGAAAATGTAGCCATATAAGGAGGACCAACATTTCCAAAGCAAGGAAAAGTACTAGGATTCTCGTTAAGATGGGTTCCTTGGTTGGTACATTCTAGAAAAGTTGGCATTAGATTCAACTTCAGTGAATTTTATTAACAATTTAAAACTAAAATTAACAATTCACAATTTACACCTAGCAATTAAAATTCACAATTCACACCTATGGTCTCTAAAAGTAAAAACAAACAAATGAACACGTGCTATCAAATCTAGGAGTCAAACCACACACAAACAATAGACTCCCACACTAAAAAACACTAGTTGGTGATGAAATCCAACATCGTAGAATTTTAATGCAGAAATGTCGGTTGGAACAGTTACCTTGACAACCTGCTTAATGAAATAGAATGGTGCAATTTTCTCCATTATGCCATCTCGAGTGAAGAGAACCCTCCGGAGAGTCCAAGTGAGTCTAGCCAACGTCTGTTCCAGGTACAGTGGGATCTTCCCTCCACTGTCACCTTGGGAAAGAATCCTAAAGCTTATAGCCACTAAGGTCACCAATAGGAACAAATATACATGGGGGAACAGTCTACGATCTGATACACATGCAAGGGCAAAGTAACAAAGCTCAATCCCCTTGAAGGTTCCTTGACATAATCCAAGGTTTACCAAAAAGTGACACCAAGCTCCTCGAAAATGGTCAATCCGAGGTTTACCGTTGTTAATACATGTATATCTTCTATCTTTCCCAATGAGGAAGGATTGATTACCTAACTGGTTCAGAAATGATCTCGTGCTTGACTCCTTTAGGAGGAGCTTCCCAAAGCATATATGCTACTATTGGAATTTTCCTACCACAAGATCGACTACTTGTTTGTTTTGCTATCTTGGAGAGTTAACTAAAACCTATTCCAAGACACTAGCCTGAGCTATGTTGGTGGAAAGAGCCCTAAAAATGTAAAAATTTCTAGATGAATTTTAATTAAGCGCTGTGTTATTTGGCTTGTTATTACTCAAAGGGTAAATGGATATGAAACCAATGGTGTTATGACCCGACCCAAAACTGAATGCAATCGAATATGATAATGTAATCTTTTCAATTCGATGAATCCTAACTAAAGTAAGGAGAGAGTTTCCATTCACTTCCAACAATGCAAAAATTGATAAATAAGAGAAAATATAACAAATTCTCTAATGCACTAATTTTATCAAGAAAACTAATGCTTGTCAATTCAAAACAATTTTTTTTTATTTTTGTGTTTTTAAAACAAGCATAAAAACATGTAAATTAAAATCAAAGAAAACTGATCTAAATCTATGATTGATTTTTTCAGAATGTAAACTATGCAATTGTAATCTATGCACAATTCACTTGAAAAGTATGCAAATGTAATCTATGCACATTTTTCATTCATATTCTGAAAATGAGAATTCTAATTATGAAAATGTAATATATGCAAGAGAATTCTCAAGCACAAGATGATTCTACTGTAATCTAAGAACCAATCAAGTGTAAGTAAAGAAAATTGGGTGAGAGTTCCAAAGACCAAAAAATAAAAACACTCAAAGGCGATTAACACTCGACGCAATTTAGCAAAAACAAAATAAAAAATATGCAAAATTGTTAAAAGACTGAGACAAACCTTGAAGTAATGACCAAAGGAAATCAAATTAAGAATTTCTCAAAAAGAATATTCAAAACACCCAATTAACTTAACGGAGAGTGATGAGATTGTAAGAGTTGCTGAAAATAAATTCATACAAGGCTTTCTGACAGAAAATACGAGTCTGGGTGTACACTTAGAATCTAACAAACTGATCTAGAAAAGAGAATTTTAAGGTTTTCTAAAAATTTTCACAGGGTCCACAGGTTTTAATGTAAACAGGTGCGGTCCCGCACTGTTTATACAAGAAAAGAGTAGAGATTCCTGCGTTGTTTCTAAAAGAAAAGTGCGGATACCAAAAAACTAAAAGAAAAATGAAAAACTCTAAAACATTGGTCAGGGATTCTACAGGGATAAACTACCCAAGCCAGTATAAACCAATCAAAATTAGAAAAAATAGTTTCACAAGTCAAAAAGAAAAGAAATCGAAGTTCAAGATCCATTCCCCAGTGGAGTCGCCATTTTGTTGGACGGATAAGTCATTCTTGCTGACAAGACAAACCTCCCAAGCGTCCTACGAACAACTAGCAACAAACAGAAAAACAAAAACTATTTTCTCTAGATAATATTCGAATCAGAATTAGCTACAATAGGGGTTTTGAAGACCTACTTGTAGTCCAACGTTGTTTGTAATAATCTTCTTTCGAGTTGCTTGAAAGAGTCGTATTCAAAGATCTGCAATCATAAACATGGAAAAGATCAATAACACTTGCATAGTATAAACTAATTCACGAATCATGTATCTATCAAGATGATCAAGGAATTAAGGAAACAAGCTAATTAATTAAATAACTCATTGATAAAACATGATAAAAAAGCTACTTAATTAAAGAACTCATTGAGAAAACTTGATCCATTCATATTATCTTTGATGAAGAAAGAGCCTTACAACCGTGTCTGCCTTGATGTCGTACAGGTCTTCCTGGGGTCCGGAATATGCGTTTCCTTTACTCTGACAAGCTTTTCACTCTCTCAACTAAAATGCACATGGGTGTGTAATCATTCCCACATAATGATCAGTTAAGAGAGTCTGAGTTTCTACTACATTTCTCCTGAAAAATTCTCAAATTCTAACTCCAATCTCTGTCAGTACCCTTGAAACTGAACCAAAGCTTCAATTTATAGGAGAAGGAAAGTGGTTACAACTCCACATAAGAGGGGATAGAATCCTCTTTTGAAGGGATTGAGCTCCATAAACCAAGGGGTAGGCTCCCATAATGGAGGAATGAATGTACATGATAGGAGTGAACCTTCGACCAGATAATTGCTTCCAGAAGCTTCCAGATTTAATTGTTGGGCTTCTAAATGTTACTTTCCGCCTTCATTTTACCTTTTATAGGGGTCCACACCTTTAATGAAGAAAAAGTGCATTTAGCTCCGCATGATTTAGAACAAATAGGTGCGGCACCACAGGCAATGTTAAGAGAAAGTGCGGTACAAGTGTTTTAAAGACTTTTATGACCTTTCTCTCAATTTCAAGGCTTGATTTTAGGAACTTTGATGTTGTAGACTTCTAAGGGAGTAATACATGAGTAATGATGAACCCATATAGACACCAAAACGTCATGGTGGCAAATTTTCATGGTGTGCTCATAATTGTGATGGATATGAGCACACCTTTGTTCTCTTCAAAGGATGTAAAGTGAAAAATGATGAATGTAACAGTCAACAACTTGGAATCACCACTCTCTATTACAACAATGATGCTAATTTATTTTTAGGAAAAAAAAATACACAACAATTGATCCTTGCTACATGTTTAAGTCATGAAAAATCATTGACCTGCAAACAAAATTTGAAGGAAGATCAGAACCAAAAAATAGAGAAAGTAACTTGTAAAAATAACATACCAAGACACACCAACCAAAATTTAGAATTATAATCAAGATCATTTTGTTGTTTTAGTAGTGGTGGCAGCGGCGGTGTGTGCGTGAGGGAAAAGAAAAAACTTAAAAGTAAACGAAATCAGAAAAAGAGAACCCCTTAATATCCTTTATTTATCAACAAAATAATAGTTAACAACTTTAAGTCGTCACTCTCTACTACAACAATGATATTCATTTATTTTCAGGAAAAGACTTAAAATACACAACAATTGATCCTTGCTGCAGATTTGATTCCATGGCATAAATTACTTACAACAATGACCAACAAAATTGAACTAGTTGCACTACATAAAAATCCATCCGCAAGTTGATCCAACACTTTTCCACAAGTCCGAAACTGGAGGTTAAAAATTTCCAATCACCACTGTGGACAAAAAGGCATACCACCATCAATGCTATATGGAGTATAATTAATATTGAATGTTAGTAGTGTCATTTGACACATCCCCATCAAAAATCATATCACTTTCTCGTATTCTGTTGTCATCCAATCATATTTTTCTAACATGGGGAGTCTAATTGAAGCTACACAATCATATGAAGAGAAACCCTTCCTAAATCATCCCTACATAAAATATGTTGGTCACTGTCCATATCTATCAAGCGAAGAACACGGTGATAGAAGGCCTATCATGTTTTCAAATCTTATTAGACAATGACAAAAGCACATTGCCTTGTGTTTGTGAAGCTAGACCCTGTGTTGTATATGCACACCACAATTTCAATCAAATACAATCCACTTGATAATAAGTTTTTATATCCTTTACAAATGAAATAAGAGAAGAGAATGAAAGGCCAAAGGTAGAAGCACAGTGACCATATGAATCCATTATATATAAGAGCATAGGTGTGTGCATGAGGTTAATTTAGAAACCCAAAATTCCTTTAGTTTATAAGATATAACCTCTAGGAGAGAATGTCATCAATGAAATATAACAATGAGAATTGAATTGTTAGTTTCCTTTTTGTCGGGGATGGTTAAAAAAAACTATAATATTATGTCATAGACATCAAATAAAAGAATGTCCTACGACTGAGAAAAAAATAAATATTCCCAACCAAATGAAAAAATAATCAGTAAGGCACACTAGTCAGAGGCAACCACTCACCTTTTATGTGAGAAGTGGGAATTTATTTTGTAGATTGAACCACATCTGTACATAACAACTCTCGTGAGCATGTTGTCATACCCTCTAGCAAAGATTCATTTTCAAATATTACAGAAAGGAACCTGGATTCAAGGGAGACAAAGAATAAGTTGAAGAATAATCTTCAGAGTATTATTAATTAACATTGTTGGTGTTTATTTTATTTTATTTATTAAAAATAAAAAACTAAATAAAATAACTAATAAATAATGTTAAATAAAAATAAAAAGAAATAAATTTAACTTACCAACTACCAAGTAAGGCTTGCATACAAGTGCCCAAGTGCCCCCTATGGAATTTAGTGATCAGAATCTTCATCAAGTTTAGGAGCTGAGAAAGGTATATTCAGATTTTAATGGCATCATAAGCTTGTCACTGTAATTTGAGGAAGCATCAACACTGTAAAAATCAAATTTATTCCCCTATTTTTTTAGGGTCTTTGATTAGAGGAAAAGTTATCAGAGCTCAATTTCAAGTTAGGTATCCATGCAAATCAGGCTCGATGTTAAATAAGTTAGGCATCTAATATGCTAGCTATTGCGGGTCTCGATGTAAATCAAGGGCTCACTTTCAGGTCTGGGTAAAAAACCCAGAAATATGGGGATTTAGAGAGTAATGATCCTCAGTAAATTATTGTTTTTCCAATAATAATTTACAAAAGTGAGTAGCGTCTACACTTGCGAGAGTAAACTTGGTTGGTCAAGCACTAAGTTATTTGGTATCTGAAGCACCAGTATGAGTAACAAAGTTTAAGGAAATTTGTGCAACTATGCTTATATAGGACCAACAACCCCGACAAGCAAGACCAACCATCCAATTCCGCTAACAAGCAAGGTCAGTAAGGTAATTTCACATTCCAATAATAAATTAGGGTATTTTAGGGTATTTCCACACCACAGGTTTATGGTATCCAAGTGCAGCATCATGGACCAAAGTGAAAGAAACAAGCTTTTCAAAAATAATTAGTACTCTTTACCTTCTCTTTTTTTATTATGTTCGTATGCATATTGGTCCTTGCTGTTGTTGTTACTACTCCTTACGAGCGGTCCTTGTTGTTACTACTCCATGCCATAGAGTGAAATTTGTACTACTGAGCACTAAATACTTCTACTTATGTCTATTGAAATGAAAAATAAAGATAAAAATCCCCGCTTACTTAGCTGAGCTCTAAAGACTTCCTGTTCTATCCATTGAAATAAAAAGAAACAGAAAAAACCCTGCTTACTTAGTTGAGCTCTAGCGAAGAGGTACTAATTTACCTTGAATATTCTAGGAATTCAAGTTGTACAAAAGGAATGAGCATGGGCGGGAAATCACTATTGAGTGAGAGGGGCGCCACGCTTGTTCTATCTCCAATAGGTGGGCATAGTAGAAGGGCAAGGTGCACCAAAAGAGAATAGGTTTCTTATATGCTTTTCGGTTTCTCCGTCGAGAAATATTTTGTGCCTTAGGTGATATTTCTTTCCTCGATCTTCATCTCGAAATGAACCATACCGATCATGCCCATTACTGAGGATAAATTTTGAAAGTCTGGAGGCCCAACCTTCCCACCCTATTCGAAGTTGGAGATGATGTTGAAGTGGCATGAAGGAAGCTGTTGTGGCTTTCGTGCATGAATCAAGTGTAAGGTGAGGTTACAACCTGAGAACCACTGTCGAACCACTTTTCAATGCAGAATGCAAGCATTCACCATCACCTCAAAATTTCAACAAAAAAATAATAGATAGATAGATATAGACATTAAAAACCAAAAAAACAAACAAACATTTAATGTCACTGAACTAATGTCAGCATTAGTTTCAGTTTGAGAAATATAATCAAGAATAGGAATTAAGAAAACTAGTTTAAGCATGCTTTTAATGCTCTTTGCCTCAGGAAGAGGCCAATACCACAAAATCACTTAAAGTATGATTTCGTATGCTCATTCGGCCGCATACTACTGAAAAAGGACTAATAATACTGTCAATATAATGCTAACATAACACTTTAGATCACTATAGTCCCATGCCGCAGGCGACCGAGACTAATAAGACTACAAATAAAAACCAATGACTGATAAAAGCGAGTTAATAAAATCATTATGACTGTAAAAGTAAATAAATTTTTATTTTTATTTTTATTTTTTTTAATCTTGAAATTAGTAATTAAATACAATTATTTATTTAGAGAATTTTATAATTTAAAAAATTTAACGGGTATGGGTAAATTAATGTGACAATAAATAAGGGTTTTAGTGAGAGTCATTAAAGAAATATGGAAATTAATAATAAATAATTTATGAATGGAAAATAAAATTGAAAATGAGATAGTGAAAATTAATAGATAATAATTCAACTTTTTGTCTAATTAAGTGTTTAAATTATAGGAGGGGAAGAAAATTGGAAAGAAAAAACTCACATAATTTTTCACAATTTGCAAAGTTTGATTATGAGAAAAGAAATCCAAATAATTAAAAATACCATAAGAAATTGTTCATTGAAACTGTTGGAAAATGAAAAAAGTGAATAAGAAGCTCACCAATGAAATTTAACAAATGAATCATTAACCAAGAAAGATCTTAGCCCCGAGGGTTAGCATAATTGGTTGAGTTCCCGTTGCTAAAGTACTTTTCCATTGGGAGCTCACGTGGTTAATTCTCCTCGACACCATTGGGGTTAGGATCCACTAGTTTGGCCCGTGGGATGTGAGCCCTTTGGGTTAATCGGCTTGGGTTTTCTTGAAAAAATTAAAAAAAGAAAGAAATATTTTAACAATGATTTACAAAATTTAATTCTTTACACCTATTTAACTTTCAAAGTTTAAAGAGGTCTAAGAACTTGTGGAGGTGCACTATGAAAAACACTTCAATTATGTTGGCTTGATGGGGCCTATATCCAGGTTCAGATATGGTTGCATGAACCAACAAAACCCACTATTATTGGCCCTTTTAGCAACAATCCGTTGCGTAGACCGAAGTCTCACTCGAGGCAATATTAGGGGATGCTAGAACCAGGTTTCTGCATCCAAAAGGATAATGGAGTGTGGATCTAGGGCCTATATTCCTTTCAACACTTATCAGATCTTCATAGAACAACTATGCTAATTATACAATCATTATTCAACACTTCGTATTGAACTATCTTGCAGACTACCTGATTCTACTTCAACAAGCATAAAATAGCATAAATAACCATAAACAAGACTTCACGGTGAAATTATGTATAAAAATCCTTAAATCAGCAAAGATGATATGAAAATAAAACTAAAGCAAACACATAAATAGAGAACACAAATCTGTTTCAAATTCTTTTATTATTACTCAGATCTTCTTAATACAACCCTTTCCACCATGCGCACTCAACTGCAGGGGTCTGTGTAGTCAACTGCAAACTTTATAAGGTCTCCACGCACTCAGTAGCAAGAGCCTTCCCTTTTCGACAAAACAAAAAAACACATACTCAAAATAATTTTACATTAAGAGTTATGTATCTGATATCTTTCAAGACTATCCTATACTTCTTATATAGTCTTCTCTTTACAATACTATGGTCTAAAAACCATGGGCAGAGCTCAAGGTATACAAAAAAATTCCCATCCCTTTACAAAATAAGGAACTTTGACCCACCCCAGAGCCCCTAAGACTCTAATATAGCTCCGTGTTGCGCGCTCCACTCCTTGATTTGCAGAGTATTTCTCAAAATTTCAATCGAGGGGTGCCCTGTCCAATAGGCTCCCAACACAAAAATGTGACTCGTCCTGAGTCACTCTACCAATGCACCCTCAATATTTACTTTGATGTTGATCAAGGCATCCTTCAGAAGCACAATTGTTTCGGCGCACTGCTTCTCAACTTCACAGATTTCTGTCGGCAATGCCTCAGTGGATGGCCCTGTGATTTTTGTGGTAATCTCCTTCTATGTCTAGCGCAGTCCTTTCAACTTTTTCTCGAAAACCTATGATAACTGACAAGCTTCATCTTCCCTTGGCTTTGTTTTGCTATGATAATTTTTTCTTTTTTACGCAGCTCATGAATCTATCCCTTCAAAAATTTACATTCTTGGAGATAGGTATACCGTTGGACTGGTGCCAGAGTCTTCCCTGTGACTTTAATATGGTCCATTTGTTCTAATTTATTACATATTTCCTTCTCGGTCTTTTTCACATGGGGGTCCTCTTATTGTGAGGCCCGACCATCCATAACATCCTAAAAAAATTGAATGCATTCATGGACTATTGAATCAATATTTTCATTGGAAGCCTTAATCTCTACCGCGTACTTCTCCCAGACCTCTAGTGGAGTAGTGGGTTGCAATTGCATATACAACTCAATGATCTTCATCTTCATCTCGAGTAGCTCCTTGTTGACTTTGGATTTGGAATCCTTGACTGTTGTCGTGAGATTTCCCACTTTTTCCTCTCGCACTGCTGCAGCCTGAATCTAAAAGTTAGGTAGTTCATTGTAAACCTTGGTGATAGTTGTTTCCAATTGTTGTCTCTGCACAGCTTCCTCATCATGTTCCTATTCAACTTGCTGCTTTTCCTCTACCATCCTCCACCTTTATCGCTTAACATACTGAATAATTATTAGGGCGCGCTGCTCTTGGATCTGCAACTCTTCAGCAATGCCCTGGTGGAACTCATGTAGTCTTTTCAAAGACAACGTAGAAAGGTTGAGCCTTGTATTATGGAAATATGCTTCCTGCGCTAGTTTCTTAGCAGCGTCGAAACATAAGGTACCTGCAGATATCGATACTACATGGGCATCAGTTGTAATCTCCAGCCCTTGCTCCGTTGTACTTGCACCGACTGGTGTTGCACTCGCTTGAAGCCCGTTCACTTGTACTGTGCTCATTTGCACCTGTAAATACTTAGGCCCTGGTTGAACTCGACCAATACCTTCTTGTATTGGTCTTAAATGTTGCACCATAGATGTTTGGTGATGTGCCGAACAATGTCACCAATTTCATCGAAGTCCCCCTCAGTAAGGACCAATGATTCAAGGCCAACGTACCTGTCTAACTTCACGTTCTCCCACATGCCTCTGCCACTTAGGGACTGTTGCCTATTTATAATGTAAGGCGAGGGGGGGTCTGCTAGATCCATAAATGTGTTGTCATCACCCTGATCACTGGCCCCTCCTGTCTCTGGAGTATCTTTCTCTATTTCCAGCTCAACCTATTTTAGAGACTCCTTATCAGTCGCGAAGGTGACGTGCTTAGGTAGCTTCTTTGTTTCCTTCTTGTTCATCTTCGCACTAGTCTTCACGCCCCTCATGCCTGACTGCTATGTCTCTCCTCCTTTAGTGGACAGAGTTAGCCAATCAATTGGCCATTCACTTGCAATGCTTAACACATCATCTTCTGTCACCAGGTACGAAAACTCGTACCAAACCTCATCAAGGTCCTTCTTCATTCAGATGTGCACGTGGTGGAAATATACTTTAAAGTCTGCGACCCATCAATTTTATGCCAAAATACTTGGTGATAACTGGGGCTTCTGGCTGATCACTATGCACAGGCTCATCTAAAATCCCACCGAAAATATCTTGTTCGCCATCACCTGAGTCACCTCCTTTGAATGCCACAACGAGGCATACTACGCAACCTCGCAGAGATTTGGGTTTGTAGTGGGGAACTGCGACTCATCAGGCTCCTTCCAAGCCATCAATGGAGTTAAGAGAAAGAGCCACACGTATTGGAACTGCTTGCCCTCCTCTCGAGCCTCTCTGCCTTCATCCAAGAATTTGTTACACAAGTATCCGACCCAATTGTATGTGACACCTTTTCTTCACTACGCATCCAAAGGCACCACCAGCGTTGAAACATCCTTTGCACGACACTTCTACATGATCTTTCCTACTAAAATATGGGTGGAAAAGTGCACCAACCAATCCATGATGGATTTATTAGAGTAACCCCTACTTCCCTTCATCATATCGTAATCCTGATTCATCTTGTCAGCCAACTTCTTATCCTGATCCTTGCCCACAAATTCTTCAGCGGGGTCCAGGCCGAGATAAGGAAGTTTTGTGATCTTCTTGGTCAACATCATAGCAATGGGGATTCTTTCCCCCAACCATAAAAAATCATCGTGCACTAGGGACAGCAGTTGGCGCACACAAATTGTATTGATAATAATGCACCCAAATTTCAGAACATATAACATGTTCAGTAGCCCTACATTATGAATTCTGGCCACCCACTTCATTGGTTTTAGCCTTGTCACTCCAATAGCTTCATAGTATATAGAGTGCATATACCAACTTGACTCAAATTGAGGGTACTTGCTGCGGTTGTTGAGATCCAAATCCTCAATGCACAGTTGTGGCACTTTTCCCAACAAATCTCCCTCAACTGACACTTCTTCAGGAAACAAGGGTGTAAATATATTGTACTTTACTACATCTGGATCCTTCATAGGCTTCACAGCTATCGAATTCCATGGCGGAATATATGGGGGCAACATGGAGATAGGTTTTTCCTCCTCTACATCAATATATGTTGTTCCTTTAGGAAATATTTCTTCCTCTTCTAACTCCTCTACCTCGACAGCCAACTTTTGAATATCTTGCATTGTCTTAGACCTTTGTTCCTTTGGAATTTTCTTCCTACGCGATGTTCTAAGTACTAACTTCTTCAGATTTTTAGAAGGCACTTCTCTAGTCTGTTTCCTGGTCGATCTCGTCCTTGTGAAATTTGCAAGTGTGTAGCCATCATGGCGTGTCTTATACCTGGATGGATTGTGTTCCCTTTCCCTGCTTTTATCAATGCTTATTTAAACACTTCAAAACTGTAATCTGACATGTAGCAGAATGCTCGGCTCTCTCTCAGGCAAATAAATTCAATTCTAAATCTCAGAGCACAAACTGTTCAAATATGGAATGGGATTCCTGATTTATAGCAAAATTCAAATTCAAACTCCATTATTTCCTTCAGATACACCTCATAAATATAAATTTTGTGGCAGATCCGCCTGGATATGCCCATTAAATACATCCCCCCTACTCCTTTTAATGGCCAATTCCTCGTCAAATCAAATGTTCTGGATCCAACTGTTGTATTTTGGGTGAGCTTCATTAGACCCACCTCTGTGGTGTAGCCCTGCATTCTGTGCCACATTTCCCTCCATCTTCACCATGTTCCTGCATCTTGTGTAGTACCTTGACTACGATGAAGCCATCCTTCAACAGAGTAGTTTATAGTCCCCTGCCCTCTTTCAACTGCATGGAGCATCAAGACTCTTCTCCGGCCATATAGTCAATGCAAACCCCGAGGGGCGAATTCATCCCTGTATAGCTTCAATCAGCTTCCATTGATACCTCTAGGGAACAACTCACCATTCAGCTTCTCAAGCTTAACTGTGCCCCTCCGAGACATTCTTGACAATGTAAGGTCCCAACCAGTGCATTTGCAACTTCCCCGGGAACTTCGCGAACTTGGTATCTTATAAAGAACTCAGTCCCCATTCTTAAATGTCTTTTTCCTAATATGTCGATCATGCGAGGATTTTTCCCTCTCTTTTTGCACTTGTTGGTGAAATCTAGTGATGAACCTATCCTCCTCTAGTGCGAGCAGTTACTCCAATATCTGATCCATAAGATCATTGTCTGCCATATCTGTAACTGTTGTGATTATGAGACTAGGCATGATGTACTCCATCGACATTACTGTGTCCTATCCATGCGCCAATCTTAATGAAGTCTGAACCATAAACTTCTTACAAGTGGTCCTATAAGCCCATGAAACTGCAGGAATGCATATATCCTAGTCATCCTTATTGACATTTCACACCTTAGTTAGAGCATTCTTCTAAATTTTATTAAAGGCTTCCACCATGTTGTTCATCTCAGAGTGATATGGTGTAATTTTCTGGTGATGCATTCAGAATTTTGTAGTCAAGGCTTCAATAGTGTCATTCAAGAAATGTGTACCTCTGTCGTTCATCAAGATCTTTAAACAACCAAAATTTAAAAAAATATTTTCAAATGTAAACTTCGCAGTCATATTTGTGCTACAATTGTTCACCATCTGTGCCTAAGTCCATCTAGTGAGGTAATATGTCATAGTAATAATGTATCGCGCACTTGTTTTCTTCCGAGGTGGCTCAATCGGTCCCAAAAAGTCAATCACCCATTTATTAAATGTCTACAAACTGACTTGAGGATGCAGTGACATTTCATCCCTTCGTGAAGGTCTACCAGTCCTCTGACAAACATCGTAAGCACTAAAATATTCCTTCAAGTCCTTATGCAATGCGGGCCACCAAAGTCCAGTTCATAGAATCTTTTGTGTATTGGACTTTCCTACGTAGTGACCTCTAGTAACTCCACCATTTGCTTCAACCAAAATATTGCGTCATTCATGCTCAGGAACATATCTTAGCAGAATCTCATCAACTCCCATATTGTATAAATGTCCTACAATGAGAGTAAAATTTGTTGCCTTTACTACCAACTCTTTCTTCTATTGCATAGTGTACTCTGCAGGTGCAACTCCCGTAGTCAGAAACCAAGTGATATATATAAAATGATCATCTGCAACCCAAATAGCAAACAACTGTGCATAAGTTAACCCTTCCTCAATATTCATCGACTCTTCGCCTGTCTCGATCCTATACAGATGATCGAGCCCTGCATTCAAATGTTCGAGTTTGACTATCACTTCGAAATAAAAATCCTAAAATAGCAATATCCACATGAAAATCTCCCCTCCCCCCCCAACATAGGCTTGTTTACCAAGTATTTCAAAGCAGAATGATTGGTGAACAATTTAAAGTGCACTGCTTTAGACAAATTTCGGCTTGCAAAAGCAATAGGGGTATCTAGATCGCCTTCTCCTGGATGCGCTAAGATAACTCCCAAAGCTATGTAGGACGCATCAACATGTACATGAAATTCCTTCTTCCAATCTGGAAAAACTAGGATTGGCACAATTACCATTTTTCCTTTAGCACATCGAGGCTCTTCTAACAGTCATCATCCCAACATAACTTGAAATATTTCTTCAATTTTGTTTCCATCAGCGCAGTGATTTGCGCATAGGCCTTTATGAATGTTCTATAACACCCTGTTTGTTCGAGCGTTGGGTGTAGTTGCTTCACATTCATTGGTGGCTCCAAATTGATAATCACAACGATCTTCATAGGATCTACCATCAATCCCTATTTGTAAACAATATGCCCCAATAATATACCATATGGCACACATAAAATACAATTTTTCAGGTTCAAGGAGATTTGATACTTCCTATAGGTATCCAACATCAAGCGCAGGCTAGAAACATGCTTCTTTAACACTCTGAAGGTTGTACAGTCATTGAAATACACCTCCAAAAATTTGTGGGTATATTCTCTAAATGCGACGACTACGACTCTGGAAAATATTGCCCGAGAATTCTTCAGTACAAATGGCATGACTGTGTACTTAAAGGATCCCCATTCAGTAGAAAAAGTGGTCTTTCTCTGATATTCTGGCACGATATTGACCTGATGGTAGCTTGAGAATCCATCTGTAAAGGTGTAGGATTCATGCCCTCCCACATTCTCCAAAAGTTCATCAGTGAACGATGTCGTAAATGGATCATGGACACATGCATCGTTCAATTTTCTTAGATCGAAGCAAATCCTTATCTCTCCCTTGGTATTTTTCTCCTGGACCACCAAAGGAATAACCCACTTGGATTTCTCTATTGGTTCAATAATGCCAACACTAAGAATCTTGTCTAGTTCTTCCCACACTTTTTCTTTATTTTTTGGGTTCAGACGATATGGGTGCTGCCTAACCGGCTTCGAATCAGGCTTCAAAGTGATGTGCATAATGCCCAAATATCCTATAATGCCTTGCAACTCTAGGAACTTTTTCGGGAACAAATCCTGGTACTCATGCAATAATTCAGTGACCTTGCTCACCATGTCGTCGTCCCAATAGTCCCCAATGTTCATGAACTTGGGCTCCGCTTCTGAGCCTATGTTGGCTTGTTGAGTTTTGATAGGTTCTGCTATGTCTGACATCTCTAATTCAAGACTTTCAACCTCGCATTGTCCTTCTAATTCATGAATATTGGCATTGCATGGATCCTCCTCACCTTCTTCCGCAGTTAGGTTGTAACATTCTCATGCTTGTTCTAACTACATAACCTAGTTAGGTTGTTACAAAGTTGTTGACTCAGTGGAAATTAGGAATACTCCTGCTCTGACTTCCTAAAGGGCATCGCTAATACAATCCTAGCCATCTGCGAAATTATAGGTCAATAAGAAACCTTCCATCATCTCATACCAATCTGTGGTGCCATGGCGCAACTCTGTTTCAAGATACCATTGTTGCAGTATTTTATCTAAGGTATGAAAGAATATGTGCACCCATTCAGGTTGAGGTTCCTCACCCCATGCCATAGTCGAGCGAGACAAATTCTCGCGAGGATCATCCCTACCATTTTAATTCTCTGTGATTCTAGTATTTACATGACCAAATCTGAGCCTCATCAGTTTGCAATATTCCTTCAATCCTCATAACCCTTCTGTATGCGCCCCCCACCATTTGGTCGGGGTGGACCTCAAAGAAAAATCCAAAGCTTCATATCGTTGCTTGTTGGACACATTTTTTTCAAATTTATCCAGAAATAAATCCACATCTCCAATTCCATCATAGAAGGATAAGTCACTTACCTCCGACGTGACGCAACGAAGCGATTTGGTAACTTTGTTGCACCGCTTAGTGGAAACTTCATGCAATCGGTTTTTCTAGTCCTCTAATTCTTTGCTAGAGTCTGAAACACAAAAACTGTTGCACTCCCAACTTATCCTTGCATTAGCGGTAGGATTGATCTAGTCTTTGTCCTACGCGGTGATCTTATTCCTTTGGTGCCTTTAGAGGGGTCCAAAGGCACAACAAATATTGTACCATTCTTCTCGAACACCATTTGTATGTCTTTTAGGTTGATTATGGCATCCATGTCATAAGACTGATCAAATCCAAGCAAACCAGGATATGGATTGCTATCATCAAAACTTCTAATGACTTCAAAGTTTGACAATACACTTGCACCATCAATATCTACGCTAATGCCATGCAATCGACCAGGAATAATCTTCTGCTAATTTTCCATTCTTAGTTGAATCAGTGACCATTGTAGCTTTGGTTTACCCATCCATTCCCATGTCTATTTTGGAAAAAAATTGGCATCTGATCCAAGATCAAGGATGACTTGGTCCATTTCATAATCGTCAATCTACGCAGTTAACCGCATTTCTCTGTCGGTTCTCTTTTTATTTTTATAGACCTTATTTACTGCGTGTTGGTGCAATCGTTGTTCTTCTTTTCCAGCACAATTTTCAATCAGCTCATGCAGTCCTTCCATAGCTTTCTGATCCCTTAGCAACTTCATACAATTTTTCAAAAGTGACTTTAGAATGGATGGATCAACTTCCTTCGTTTCAGTACTATCATTAGGTTTATTCTTTTGCGAAACTAGTTGTAACTGTGTCTTCAATGTCAAAGGTTTCTCTTTCGCATTGTATGTTGAACCCGACATTCGTGTCTCCAGCTTTCCAGACCCATGTATCCTCCATAGGCTTCTTTCCTTCCATGCAGTCATCTCCGGTATTTACATCGTTGTGTGTCACTATGTTAACACTTGGATCTTACTCGCATGGTTCAACCATCATCATTTGTATGTTCTGGGTAGGCTACTGATTGAGATTTTCCTGCATTCTAGCCAATAACACTAGAAAATATTCTATCTCATGATCAAATGCGTGATAATATTTACAGGAAACTATAGCAGGATTTAGACAATCCATGGTGAAATGTCTAGGTTAACCACAGTTGTAACATATGATATGTCCTCGACCTCAACCAGCGCCTCCTCCTCGGCCACACCCTTAGCCTTGGAACCCTCCGAGCATTGTTGGTGAACCTGGATATTCATGACCTTTGACTTGCATTCGGTATGCTCCAGGACTCTGCATCATCAGATCATAGCTTCGATAGTTCTTGTCATCATGTCCCACTGAACTACAGTAATTATAGAACAATTGCTTCAGTGACTTAATGTACTTTTGCAGTAGATGACAGTAGCCTATGGAGTGTTGGCATGCAACTTCACATAAGCTACAATAGACATTTGGTCCCACATTCAGTCCAGTACTTGGCCTAGGATTCAATGGACTTGGCATCCCAGTGCCCAAGTAATCTCTATAAACAAGACAATGATCCTTATGGTGGCTCTCCGCTTTGCACTTTATGTACCAAAATTATGGGCACATGTCGGACCAAACTTCTTTTCCCTTATTCAGCTCTTGTAGTTCCATATGTAATCTCACCAACTGGGTTTGGATCTTTTGCACCCTTATATTGGTATCCGCTACCGATGAAGCTTTTAGTTTCATCGCAATCTCCAACGCTTAAGCTTGGGTTGCTATCTTTTGTTGTGACAATGGCAATCTAAGATGAGGTAACATCACAACGAAAAACCATTCCTTGCACTACTCATTAGGGATCTCGAAGCTGATTTGTCTTAGCAGTGTCTTAAACCTTTGATCTACTTCCCACACATTTTCAGTGACCAATTGCTTGATCTCTTTGATCTTCTTAATACACTGGGACTGCAACTTCGACTTCTTAATTTCAACATTCAGTGCAACCTTTGTCTGGGCCAATGTGGAATTTTGGTTCATCGAGGAGTACTTCATATACCAAGAGAACACTTTATCCTATTGCGTTGTGACCAACTGTGCTTTATTCATATTTTCATCAGTGATGTTCTGCAATCTCCATATCGCTTCTATAATGAACCATAATTACTCGGGATCATCTGATCCTTTGAAAATAGGAATATTTGGTGAGTGGGCCATGGTAAACAGGGGAGGTGGAAGTGAAGGTGGAGGTGGAGGTGGAGGAATAGTATGGGGATGGATCATGATGGGTGTGGAAGTTTAGGGAATTCTAGAAGCACCCTGATGATCTTCAAATTTTATGGACGCACTTCTTGTTGAAGTTTGCAACAAGAAACAGTGAAATTGGCATCCATAAACAACATGACAACACCTACACTAGTGTGGGACCAAAGGTCGTGTAGTGATGGGTCCTAGCGATAAATTAGTGTGAAATTAAATTTATTTAATAAATTCGATATGTGTCAAATTTAATTAACCCTTAATTAAATTGGACAATAAAATGTAATCTTATCTCATAATAATTTGTAATAGTTAACTGAGTGTGATAAACTCAGTTAGCTCATGAATTTCAAGTTGAGGGTGGTTGGTGAGGCATGAAAAGTGATTCTATGAGTTTTAGAGTTCAAGTTGCAGTTAATTGCATGAGTTTAATGTATGAGTAATCATTTAACTCAGTTAGGTGAGTTAGAGTCAGTTGGACTAGTTGTAACTGTTTTTTGCACTAGTGAGAGATAAAATGAATTAAATCGTAATTAATTCAAAATCAGTGATCTGCCATGCAACTGATGATTTACTATTAATAGCTACACTCATGTCAATTCCAGTAGAGACCCAGTTGAGACAAAGGTTAAAGGGAAGTTAACTATCAGTTGTGATATTAGCAAGCTGCCCAGATGCAGTTAAAACACCACATGATGCCCATGATACTCAGCGTAGTTGAGGAAGGCTAAATTTCCTAAAGAACAGGGATTGCATTCATCATGAATTGCATGAGCAAGGCAGGCTGAAGACAGGCTGAGAATTGGCTAATTTTTGGACCAATTTTGTCTGGTTCAGTGTGAGATGATAGGTAGATTGCAACAAAATATTGTTAGAAGAGTGCATTGTAATTGTTTCATGATTCCTTGTGGAATATATAATATATGATAGAGGAGTTTTGAGCAGCAAGCTTTCCCCAGGAAATTATTTGTGTTATGGATTGATTTGCTTTCTCTTACTTGTTGTGATTGGCGATCATGTTTATTTTTCACAATTGATTTGTATAAGGATTCAGTATCTAGCTTTAGTACATTCCTTGGTTGGATTGAATCCATTGATATACATATGTTTTTATAATTTATACATGGTATCAAAGCACAGGAAATAACTATAGTGGAGGAGAAGTTGAGTTTGTGATTGAATAGAATTCGAATTTGCAAAACTATTCTTGGTGCAACAGGCGAATCAGGATCGAAATGGCTTCCAATGGCTTGAGATTGGAGTATGCACTCAAGGGAAGCTCTAACTATATTGCATGGAAAGACAAGATGGAGGCCGTACTGGAGGAAAATGGGTTGAAATATTTCATTGATAATGATGTTCCCAAACCCATTGTAGTAGATGTTGCAAATATTTATGCTTGGAAAAAGAAGGTTGCAAGGGCAAGGAGGATCTTACTTTAGGGAGTACGATACCAAATTGTCTCAAGTATCCATGGCAAAGTGACTCCATATGGAATGTGGAAGGCTTTGATATATTTGTTTCAGAGCAAAAGTGATCATAGAAAATTGGCACTGAAGGGAAAGCTTAGGAAAATCAAAATGGAGAAAGGCGACACTATTCCGATATATTTAAAAAAGTTTGTCCAATGTTGGGATGAGCTTGGGAGTGTCGAAATTATTGTCGCAGATGATGACTTGGTGAGCCTAGCTCATCTAGGACTTCCCGAGAGTTGGCATAGTTATCAGGGCTCTGTTAATTGGAGGGAGAATCTGCCAAATTGGGAACGACTTTGGTCGGATTTGCTACAAGAAGAATTTAGGCGAAATACTAGGTATGGGTCTTCATCTAAGGAAGATGATGAAGAAAATTGCGCTTTGGCTGGTAAGGCGAAGAAGGGGAAGGGAAAGAAATCCTACTCCAAATCTGAGACCAACGAAGACGGAAAGGAGCGTGACATGTCTAGAGTGAAGTGTTTTCACCGTCACGAGCATGGACATTATGCCACTAATTTTCCACAAAAGAAAAAGAACAAGAAGGCTTCAAGATCTGCATTTGGTGAGGCTTTAGCCTCGTAAATTGAGTTGGACTTCTCGTTGATCCATGCATGGTGTCAAGTGTGATGGGATCAAGGTGGTACTTGGATAGTGGTGCATCTTTCCACATGACAAGAGACAAAGAAGCTTTCAGTAGCTTGGAGGAGAAGGACCTCCAGATGCATATCAAAATGGGTGATGATACTAGGATTGGTATAGTTACTTTCCAGAGACAGTCAGGTAAACCATTTTTATTAAAAGATGTAATGCATGTACTAGGCTTGAAGAAAAATTTGATTCAGTCACAATGTTGGAGGATAGAAGCTATGATGTTGTTTTCAGTGAAGGAAAAGTTTTCCTTCAACACAAAGCAATATGACAAGCCAAGAATATTGGGATTCGTGTGAAGAATCTTTATAAACTTGATGTAGATGGTTGCGTAGCATTGATGGGTAAAGAAGAAAAAGTGGTGAGGCGGGATGAGGGTGAGTTACACGATGGAGCATTGAAGGTCATGTAGCAGAATTCTACGGTGCTTCCAAAGGGTACTCTTTCGCAGATACACACACGTAAGGGATGTACCATATTGAAGTTTGATAAATCCATGCAACTGTCCCTTGAGAGGGAGCTTGATTTCCATTCAGATTAGGAACTCTTGGTTCCAAAGAATGGACCTCAAGATGTGGAGCAGCCACATGTAGAGGATCATGTAGTGGTAGAAACCACTCAAGCAGAGAAATTTCGAGCCAGATGGGCAGAGGGAGTACATGCAACTATACCTCCAGGTGTGAGGTGGGGTGATGTGTAGATATGATCCCAAGAATAAATTTGGGCAGGATTCATTGAGATGGTGTGTCTCATGGATCAAACTTGGCTACGAGGATCCCTCAGTACAACAGTAGCAGGATCAGTTAGATTGATGCAGTTAGATGTCAGGAAGACAAAAATCAGAGTGACAAGTGTCGAATACTGGAGCGCAGATAAGAGTTGGCAGCAGTGCAGAGTGCATTGATGTAGATGTCAACAACACAAAGAATCCAGTAGATATGTGCAGTAGGTAACAACAGTTAGAATAATTTGATGCATATGCATTATATTGATTCAGTTGTTTGGAGGCTATTCAGTTTTAGAAGTGTTGCATATAAAAGTTGAGTGTTGTAATAGTTAACTAAGTGTGATAAACTCAGTTAGCTCATGAATTTCAAGTTAAGGGTGGTTGGTGAGGCATGAAAAGTGATTCTATGTGTTTTAGAGTTCAAGTTGCAGTTAAGTGCATGAGTTTAATGCATGAGTAATCAGTTAACTCAATTAGGCGAGTTAGAGTTAGTTGGACTAGTTGTAATTGTTTGTTGCACTAGTGAGAGATCAAGTGAATTAAATCATAATTAATTCACAATCAATGATATTCTATGCAACTGATGATTTACTATTAATAGTTGCATGCATGTCAGTTTTTGTGGAGACCTAGTTGATACAAATGTTAAAGGGAAGTTAACTATCAGTTGTGATATTAGTAGGCTGCCCAAATGCAGTTAAAACACCACAAGATGCCCATGATACTTAGCGCAGTTGAGGAAGGCTGAAATTCCTAAAGAATAGGGATTGCATTCATCAAGAATTGTGTGAGCAAGGCTGGCTGAAGATAGGCTGAGAATTGGCTAAGTGTTGGACCAATTTTGTCCGGATCAGTGTGAGACAATAGGCAAATTGCAACAGACTCTTGTGAGAAGAGTGCATCGTAATTGTTTCATGATTCCTTATGGAATATACAATATATGATAGAGAGGTTTTGAGCAGCAAGCTTTCCCTAGGAAATTATCTGTGTTGTGGATTTATTTGCTTTCTCTTACTTGTTTTGATTGGTGATCGTGTTGATTTTCCGCAATTGATTTGTAGAAGGATTTAGTATCTAGCTTTAGTATGTTGCTTGATCAAATTGAATCCATTGATATACATATGTTTTTACAATTTCTACACTTCTACAGGTAGCAAGGTTGCTTTCTCCTTCTTTGCCTTCAGACCCAAAAAGTGGACTGTACTCAGACTCAACGTAATTATAATGATCTACCCTAAATATCTTACCACGTCATGTAGTTACTATTTTCTTTCCTCCGAACATCAATCTGATTGCATTCGTAGTACACCCTTTTCACACAATTACATCTTAATCCACAAATTCATGAGTTCAAGTACTTACCTCCTGGGCCTTTGAAACATTTTCGCTCTTCTTTGTTATAGGATATAGGTGTATCTATCATGAACTCAGTAATAAAGCCTTCAAGAATACTATCGATCCAATAATCAACAGCGCTTGCAATCTCGTTATTAGTTCCCTTCAATTGCTTGATCAGTTCTGAAGTCCACACAATAGGTCCCTTATTGAAATGGGTCATTTAATCAACTAATATTGATAACCACTCGTACAAATCACTAGAAAATGATGAGAAAAATATCTCTTTCTCATCTGCAAAGATATACTTCTGCAACCATTGTCCAATATATATGCGTTGATTTCAATTTTCTTGCGCTACAAATTCATGCTCTTTCATATCTACCCAACCTTGAATTTCTTTCTTAGTCGAAAGCCACATCCACATATCCCTTAGTCAGATCTCGGTCCCGAAAATGGAACCATTTTTTAGTTTGATGGGGCCTAGACCCAAGTTCAGATATGGCTACATGAACCAACAAAACCCACTATTATCAGCCCTTTCGGAAATATTCTATTGCATAGACCAAAGTCTCACTCAAGGAAATATTAGGGGATGCTAGAACCATGTTTCTACATCCATAGGGACAATGGAGTGTGGCTTTATGGCTTACCTTCCTTTCAACATTTATTAGAGCTTCGCAGAAAAACCATGCTAATTATACAGTCGATGTTCAACATTTCATATTGAACTATCTTGCAGACTACACGATTTTACTTTAACAAGCATAAAATAGCATAAATAACCATAAAAAGGACTTCGATGCAATTATTTATAAAAATCCTTAACTCAACACAGAAGATATCAAAATACAAGTAAAGAAAAAACATAAACATGTAACACAGATCTATCTTAAAAGTCTTCTATTATTACTCAAATCTTCTTAATACAACCCTTTCCACCTTGCACACTCAGCTACATGGGCCTGTGCTCTCAACTAAAAAATTTCTAAGGTATCCATGCATTTAGTATATAAATTATACAAACAATATGTATACCAATGGATTCAATCCGATCATGCGAATATAATGAATCCTTCTACAAATTAATTGTAGAAAATAAACACGATTGCACAATCACACCAAGTAAAAGAAAGAAGCAAATCAATTGCAAAACACAAATATTTTTCCTGGGGAAAGCTTGCTGCTCAAAACCCCTCTATCTCTATTGTATAATCAACCAAGGAATCATGAAACAATACAATGCACTCTTCTCACAAGAGTCTGTTTCACTCTACCAACTGTCTCACACTGATCCAGACAAAATCAACCAACACTTAGCCAATTTCCTACCTCTGCTCAACCTGCCTTGCTTAAGAAATACCTAGGCAATTAATCCCTATTAAATAGGATAATGAGCCTTCCTTGACTGCACAATACATCATGGGCATCCTATGGTGTATATAATTGCGCCCGTGAAATTTGCTATAAATACAACTGATAGATAACTTCCCTTTAACCTCTGTCTCAACTGGGTCTTCATCAGAACTGACATGCATGCAACTATTAATAGTAAATCATTAGTCACTTGACAGATCATTGCATGTGAATTAAGTATGATTTAATTCACTTGACCTCTCACTAGTGCAAAAATCAGTTACAAGTAGTTAAACTGATTTTAACTCAATTAATTGAGTTAACTGATTTCTCATCCATTAAACTAATACACTAACTACAACTTGGACTCTAAAAAAAGTAGAATCACTCTACATGCCTCACCAACCACCCTCAACTCAAATTTCATGAGCTAACTGAGTCTATCACACTCATTTAACTATTACAAGTGATTATGAGATAAGATTACAATTTATTGTCCAATTTAATTAAGGGAAAATTAAATTAGACACACATATCTTCTATTTTAATTAAGAAATAATTAAATCAAAAGCCTCCATGGTAGCCATTTTTGGATGCCATTTTCTGGATGTTGTTTCTTGTTGCAAATTTCAACACTCCCTCTCAACAAGAAATGAATCGATTTGTCCCGATCTGGTACCTTTGGAATGTTCTGCATGCAACACTTATGAAACTGAATAGCCTCCAAAAAACTAAATCTATATAATGCATCTATCATTAGAGCCTTTTGACTGTTGGATCCTAGTGCACATGTCTACTGGACTCTTTGTGTTACTGACATCTGCATCCATGCACTCTGCACTACTGCCAACTATGATCTGCGCTCCAGTATCTGATACCTGTCACTCTGAGTTTTGTCTTCTTGACATCTGATAGCATCAATCTAACTAATCCATCCTGCTACTACTATACTGTGGGCTCCTTGTAACTAGGTTCGATCCATGAGACACACCATCTCAATGAACCCTGCCCAATTTCTTCTTGGGATTAATTTTTCACATCGCCCCACCTCACACCTCGAGGTATAGCAGCATGTACTCCCTCTACCCTTCTGGCTCGAAATTTTCCCCTCTTGAAGGTCTCTACTTGAGTGGAATCTTCCATTCAGACTCCTCTCTACTTCTGCAATCATGGCTACTCCACAAAATTCCGAGACTACTTCTGAGGCTGCATGTTGAGATATAATTACTCCCTCTCAACCACCAAGTCACTAACCACAGCTTTGGTCCTCAAAGCCTTGCATGCATCCTCAACATCGAGAGCATATAAGCTCTTGACTCTTGAACCAATATTCTTCACATGTCCCATGGCTATGTGTTTGAGGAACACCTTTCCTTTTCTGAACATCACTTCACAACCACGGTCTTCCAATACCCCTACTGAGATAAGATTTTTACTTAGGCCTAGAACATACAAAACATCTGCTAGTCTGAGATGGGAGCCATTCTCCCTCTGAAAGGTAATTGTACCTATGTCGATCGCACTATACCTCTTGTCATCTCCAAACTCTATGCTCTGCTGGAGTTCCTTCTCCTCCAAGTCACTGAAGAGATCTCTACTCCCCGTCATATGGAACGAGGCACCACTATCTAAATACCACGTGCATCTCATTATAATGTTGGCCATGCATGCAATGAGAGTAAAATCAAGCTCGAACTGTGAAGCTAATGCTTCTCCTGCTGCAGCTGCAGGCTCCTTCTTGCTTGCCTTCTTCTGTGGAAAATTTGTAGCATAGTGCCCATGCTTGTGACAGTGAAAAAATATGAATTTGGACAAGTCTTTCTTGCCCGCTTCACCTTGGGATTTCTTTCCCTTGGCCTTCTTTGCCTTACTATCCAAGGAACAATCTTCCTCATCATTAGTCTTGGATGAGGATCAATCCCTGGTATTCCACTTGAATTATTCTTGTACCAAATCTGACCAAAGTCGCTCCCAATATGGTAAATTCTCCCTCCCATTCACCGAGTCTTGGTAACTATACTAGCTCTTTCCTAGAAGTACTAAGCTCACAAAGTCATCATCTGCTACAGTCACACCAACACTTCCAAGCTCATCTCGACATTGAGTGAACTTCACCAACTGTCTCGCCCTCCTCCTTCTTGATTTTCCTGAGCTTGTCCTTCAGTGCCAACTTCCTTTGGTCGTTGATGTTTTGAAACATATCTGTCAAGGCCTTCCACATTGCATATGGAGTCGCCTTGCCATGGAGACTCAAGACAATGTGATCTTGAACTCCCTCTAATAAGAATCGCCCTTGTTACCTTCTTTTTCCAAGCATCAAGAAGAGTGATGTCTGCTGCTACGGGCATGGGAATATCATTATCAATGAATTCTTTCAACCCGTTGTCCTCCATAACTACCTCAATTCTGTCTTTCCATTCAGTATAATTAGAACTGCCCTCAAGTGCATATTCCAATCTTAATCCATTAAAATACATCTTGATCCGCTTGTCGCTCCAAAGAAAGTATCTTCAAGTTTGAATAGTGGTGCGCTCTCATACCATGTTGAAATTATACAAACAATATGTATACCAATGGATTTAATCTGATCATGCGATATGCTAAATCAATATATTGAATCCTTCTACAAATTAGCTGTGGAAAATAAACATGATCGCACAATCACACCAAGTAAAAGAAAGAAGCAAATCAAACACACAACACATATATTTTTATTGGGGAAAATCTTGCTACTCAAAACCCCTCTATCTCTATTGCATAACCAACCAAGGAATCATGAAACAATACAATGCACTCTTCTCACAAGATTCTGCTTCACTCTACCAATTGTCTCACACTGATCCAGACAAAATAGACCAACACTTAGCCAATTTCCTACCTCTGCTCAGCCTGCCTTGCTTACGCAATCACTAGGAAATTAATCCTATTTAATAGGATAATTAGCCTTCCTTTACTGCACAATACATCATGGGCATCCTATGGTGTATATAATTGCGCCTGAGAAATTTTCTATAAATACAACTGATAGATAAATTCCCTTTAACCTTTGTCTCAATTGGGTCTTCATCAGAACTGACATGCATGTAGCTATTAATAGTAAATCATCAGTCACTTGATAGATCACTGCATGTGAATCAAATCTGATTTAATTCACTTGACCTCTCACTAGTGCAACAATCAGTTACAACTAGTTAAACTGATTTTAACTCAATTAATTGAGTTAACTTATTTCTCATGCATTAAACTAATACATTAACTGCAACTTGGAATCTAAAACAAATAGAATCACTCTACATGCCTCACCAACCACCCTCAACTCGAATTTCATGAGCTAACTAAGTCTATCACACTCAGTTAAGTATTACAAGTGATTATGAGAAAAGATTACAATTGGTTGTCCAATTTAATTAAGGGAAAATTAACTTAGACACACATTTCTTCTAATTTAATTAAGAAATAATTAAATCAAAATCCTCCATGGTAGCCTTTTCTAGACGTTGCTTCTGAATGCAATTTCACTGTTTCTTGTTGCAAATTTCAGCACTCAGCAACAGGGGCCTTCCCTTTCCCACAAAACAAAAAAACACAAACTCAAAATAACATTACATCCAAGTGCATTTTATCATGAGTTATCTATTTGATATCTTTCAAGACTATCCTAGACTTCTTATATAATCTTCTATTTTACATTACCATGGTCCAAAAACCATGGGCGGAGCTCAAGGTATACAAAAAATTCCCATCCCTTTACAAAATAAGGGACTTTGACCCACCCTAGAGCCCCTAAGACTCTAACATATCTCCGTGATGGGCGCTCCGCTCCTCGATCTACTAAGTCTTTCTTAAAATCTTCAATCAAGGGGTACCATGTCCAACAAATTTTATAGAATTCAAAGTCTCAAAAAAACGGGAAAAAAAATATTATGTGTCATGAAAAACTATGTAATGAACCTTATAAATGGCTTGAACTCTTTCGAAGAGTATACTTTTTTTCTTAATATTTCATATGCTAAGTTTTTCCAAATTCTAATATATTTTACAAAACATATGAAAATATATTGCTAAAAACAGGCATTTAGTTTTAAAATCAATTTGTGACAACTATAAATTAGAATATTTCAAAATCATTCTACATTATAAAAAAATAACAAAAGAAACATATAAAAATTGATCATGGTAAATTTTTTAGCCCGTGCCAAATCTTCCAATGTCAACAATAGTTGACCACAAGGAAACTACAATCGGTTGTAATTTTTTGAGGACCAAGAAGGTTGTTGGTAGTGATGAATGTGAAGCCAAACATTTCTAAGGAATACTAAACAAAATATCTATAGCCATGGCATATTCTACTTGTCTTGCAACAAAGATACATGGGATCAATGTAAACAAAGTGATACAATCATAACAATGATACACAACAAGAATATTCGCGAACAAATAACATTGTATATTGTTGAGGGAGGGCACATGCAAATCAATGAAATCAATGGGCACACCATAAGGAAGTGCACTCCAAATCCTTTTGCAACCTAATTTTTTTCATGGAGAAAAAAATCATTACATCACATCTACAACCCTCTTACGATTCTTACACCACTTCACACATACAACTCTTATACAATTCTTATCATAGTTCTAAAAATGAAACAAAGTAGTCCCAATACTAAATTCAAAAAGATAAATGCAATATGATTTCTATCCCTCGAAATATATCCCACAATTAGAAAACATCATAATTACCAATAATAGCTTATAAAAGCCTATAAAACCTATATTTTAGTATGTAAGTATAATCAATAACACAAATATGAACTTAGAGAAAAGTAGGATGATCAAATTTAAAAATTTTATCATTTGCTTCTCCCCAAATGTGCTATGGATCAACAAGTCTACAATACCCAGCTTTGGATATTCCAACTGCTAACATGTTATTTTCCCTATAGACACATTGAAAGGGCTAAAAGAGAATAACTGAAGCTCATAAAAAATAGACCTTAGCAAGAAATTATCAAAATCATATAGGGTCCTCATCCAGTTTACCACAATAAGAAATCCCTAAATATTTGAATATTTTGAACCCCTATATTAGCAACAATAAGTAGACTTAACTTGAAACCTATAAGCTCAACATAATTATTCATTCCCCTACCTAAACCTACTTTAAAATTGATCACATGGAACTTTCATACATACAAAACCAGTAACCACACTAACCTGAGGGTCTCCCATGAGAAGCCCCATCAAAGTATGCTCAAGCACCCAATCTATCTACTACCTCCTCAATTACTTAGATGACCTAGTCTTTGATCCTTCCCACATAAATTTTATTTTTTGATTAAAATATTTTTATAAAATGGATGTTCATAGTCTTGTGCCACATGAACATAATAATGAAATTTGATACATTTCAAAAGAACCCATAAACATTCCAACATTAGAGAGAAAAAGTGAGCTCCCTTCTATAAGGTCATTTTTCTTGCCAAGCCTTATCTAAGATCAACAAACTAATATCTTAGAAATTGACATAGCAATAGAGGATAACAAGCTCATATCATAATCCAAAAGTACCGAGGGCATTCATTATCTCCATAGAAATTTCTAGAGATTAGAAATTTTGGAGAAGCCTAAGGAATTTAACCAAGACAAGAGTAAATATTTATCATTCCACCCTAGAATAAAAAAATTATGACCATGAATTTAATGTGTGGAGAGTTGTATAATTTCCATATATGTGAAAAAATATTCTTTCAATCCTCAGAGTTCTTAAATAAAAAACCAGACTAGCCTCAAGAAAATCTATAAAGTTTTGGCATATACTCAATTAAATGGGCCCATTCTTTCTGAAGTCGCCCCCTCAAGGATGTCTCTCCCACCTTTCAACCATGAAACGTACCCACTAGAGCATGAGTTTCCAACTCCATCACCTTGTGCATTTGAATGTGAACTAGCTTCATAAGGGAATTTATTTGTTAAGACACTTTTTGCACATTTTTCTTTGGATTCCTTTAGAAATTCACCAACGCCCAACTTATACCCCTCCTATGGTTCCCATTTATTAGATCCAATACCTTGTATCACCACCCCCTCATAACTTATAACAAACTTACTATATTTATTTGATGTTGATTAATGATTTACCTCCCCCAAACCAAAAGAAATCTCTTTTGGTTCATTTTTTTAGGCTTTTAGAGACACCCACAACCCCACTATATTACTACTTTCCACTATTCACTTGTTAATAGGGAAAGTTGAGGCAATCATGACCCTATAACTCAAAGTCCTTAGATGTATCTCAACCTTCCTACCACTTTGAGTTCATTCAAATCTATACTACTTATTTGAAATATCTTTAAATTCCCATATTTGAGCTTTAAATTACTACCTTCCACAATCTCCTTTGGTAGAGAAAATCCTACAATAGAGGAAAGCCCAATAAAATTTCCATACACACTATTATCTTTTCTATACTCCTTTACTAGCAAAATACCAACGCAAACATGATTTACACCTAATCCTTGGGAGACTAGAAGAGCATTGGTTTTTCCTACAAAGTGGAATGAATATAGATCTAATGTTGTTGAAGCCATATCAAAAGATCCCATACCTAAATAACCACTAGTAGCCACCTCATACTCATGGGGCATGCCATATTTTAAAGCATTATCATTTTCTGACATCTCCATTAACTTATTTCCACCCTTAGTGCCAAATCCATCTAAGTTAGAGTGGCTCAGTGATATGTATACCATTCTACCCTTTATATCCTCCAAACCAAACTCAACCCTAGGGATACCAATAACCACTAAATTGGAACCAATCTTATGATCGATAGATAAGCCATCAATGTTATTAATACTGCCACCATCAAATGAATATAGTCATTCCATATAGGTGACACAAAAATATGATTTTCACATCACTTATATATCGAATGATCCACCTTGTCCTTGTAGCAATACATAGCCAAAAATTTACTTGCAAAACCCTATATCCAAGTCATGAAAGTCCAAATCATCACAAATTTATTTAAAATTTTAATTGTTAATGTGTTTCCACCTCATATTAGTTCAAGGTTTTGGATTATTCATGTGATATGTTGTGATTACAGGTTTATAAATCCTTTATGGTTTCTCATGGTAGTTTGGTCCTTCCATCCTCCATGGAGATTGTTGCAAGGAAACTATATGAACTAGGGTGGAGGTGAAGAAGGGTGGAAATAAAGAATTAATGACCTCATTCCCCAAGGAGGTTCCACTCAACATAACTTAACAACAAAAATCTAAAGCCACCAATCATTTCATAAAACAAAAGACAAGGAAAACATGTTTAGATCCCTAAAGTTATAACCACATGAAAAAACATCCTAAAATATACTAGGCAAAAATTGAAAGAAATGAAATTAATTCCTTTATTTGCACACTAGATTTTTCTAAAGACCATCAAGTCATTAGGTTCTCAAAAGTGAGAAAATGGGAATAAATATCATCAAGGTATATGCACATAATTAACCATGATTGCTAGTACATAAGCACAAATGAAGCAATTCATCCATATCTATAATATCATGAATTGAAGGAAATAATTCCATTTGTTGTGGCCACACTAGAATTTAGGTCACACACTATATTCCATGGATATCAAGACATTTGAAGAGGGTTAGTGGCCAACATTGTATTTTATTGGTTGTAACAACAATGAAGTTTAGTTACAACATATAAGCATTGGAAGTATTAAACTATGTGGGAGAAAGCTATGCGTTTTGATGATAAACTACGTGCTTCTTACAACCAAATTTCATCCCAAACTTTAAAACCTAATAATGACACCTATTGTTCAATACAAATAAGCTTTAAATATCCAAATAAACAATTGTATTCTACATAATGCAATCATCAAGAAAAAAAATTACCTTCCCCTTCCTCAATTTAAAAAAGAAATTGACACCTAAGACATTGATGTCCAAATTCTTTCATTTTGTAAGACAATTATTTTGGGTTGCGACCCTTAAGGGAATCCAAACTTATATTACTATATCCTTAAGGCCATATTAATTTATTCATAAAATTTCATTGATGATATACAAACTTATTAAGAATACATGTATCAGCATAGTCTTTAGCCAATGGCCACTATAAGCACTCCCAATATCTTTGTTGCTACAAAAGTCAACTATTTCCTTAAGTATAAAGATGATCACTATATGACATACAACACAACTTGATAAAACTTGTTTGCTAATTTATAACACACCGAAATATCATTGTGAGACTCATTCATTTTGCGGAAGAGTGGCATGAAATTAACACTACATATTGATGAATGAAACAATGATAAGAACAACCCATTATCACAAATTTGTCAATTAATATAAGCACAACCATAAAGATGAGAACAATCTCCATGTGTGCATAGAAAAAATATTAAGTAGAATAGGGTTTTAAAAAACCTTTAGTATAACTACCAAGTACATGCATGAGGCCATTATTAATTGTTAGTTGCAAAACAATAAAAGAAAAAAACTAATAATACTCTCATTGATTACTAATGAACTTGTTCAAAGACAAAACTTGGGAGAAATTACTCAAAAAATCGTCACATAATCTCTATAAATCCATACACACAAATGACTATTCAGTTATGACCACTCTAAACCAACGACACCACAAATGCTTGGTACCTCAATGAATAAAACAAAGTGACACTCTATTTGAATGACTTGTAATGTCTTTTTAGAAAATAATGAATGTAATGACAACATAAGGTAACTAAGTAGCTTGCAAATGACATTAATAGTTTAATAGTGCACACCCAAACATAAAAAGTGAGAACTTTGAACCAATAACCACAATATTAGTGATTAAAATGACCCCTAGGCTATTTGTAGATGCGAAAGCTACCCATTAAAAAGCAACAACCACAACAATAGAACAAACTAAACACAAGAAATAATACAATAGGGAAAAAAAATAACAACATTATGGAAGATAAAACACCAACCCAAACTAACAAATTGTGAAAGGCTAAGAATCCTATAATCACATCACCCAAAAACACATGATGCAACACCAAATTACCTTACACTTTCCCTATAATAACTCCTATAAAATAACCAAACTAAAGTGAGTAACCATAATCCATCAATAAACCCAAAAGTAGAACACTAAATTTAAAACCATAAACTATGCCACCATTTTGAAATGGATACATAAATTTCAAACATAACAACATTATGAAATGGATACATAAATTCCAAACATGCCTACTCCCCATTATAGGAACTAGTTAAAAACAAGGATGGTTTCTATGCAAAAAGTCCTTGCCAAGTAGGGAGTGTCGCTAGTTGATCCAAGTGCTAATACACTAGATGTCGATGCTACATGCCAAGGTTCAAACACCCGGTTTCAATGAATTCCAGCAATACATCACTCGACGCGAAGAATAGATGTTGATACTTGGATCCAATAGTCATATTATGTAATGTTTTAAATGCAGAAAACATAAACTCAAAGACTGAAAAATCTAGAGCATTTTTTTTTTTTTTTTTGTAGATGTTGACAGTCGATTGCACGGGATTCAACTCTTTGCTCGACCTTGTAGCCTCAGCAGGTAGAAACGGTTTGAAAATGCACCAAAACTTCAATTGTGCTCCCCTTTTCGAATCTCAGTGGGCACTGGAGTGACATGTTTTATGTCGGTTTCATAGCTCCACCCTCTGTCACCCAACACAACCCAAACATAAGTAAATGATAAGAAAAGTGAGTATATGATAGGCAAAGTGGTTAACATGCCGACCTACAGATGGCAGTCCTTGGTGTATAAAATAATGTTATTAGCCACATATAATAATGAAAAATGTAAATAAACATTAAATATAGTGTAATAAAATTGTAAAACTTGTACAGTAAGCATTTCAGGCTTGCATGTAGCCCACCTGCTTTTTTTGGCAATCCCGTGCCCAACATGACATCACGTGTAGCTCATCCATCCATATATTTCATTTCCCTTGGTGGGTGCTTTGGCATTAAATGCTTATCTTAACATAGGATAAAGGTTACGAACACAGGTTCCATTCGCTACACGGGATTTGAGACAGTGGATGGCGAATAGTTGTAGCTTCTCTAAGAAGTAGTGAGATAGTCTGGCATCCTACTCTAACCATGCAGTCTAAGATAGTTCACTTTCTTGCAATCAAATTTCCATCCCCAAAAATATTGTAAACATTGATACCCTAGAAGGTTTTGTTAACTAGACTGAGATTGGAAAGGTATGCAATATTTTGCTTTTTCTTATGATTGACATGGTTATTTATTCGAAGTATTGCACCTTCTAAACTGTTGTGCTATATTGTTACAATAGATAAGTTACTCCTACCTTTCCCATTTCTACCCCTGCCTTTCACATGGATACTTATGCTTCTGGGTAAAGTGGTAATGAATCTCCTAGGTTGATTATGGACTTAGTTAGCCAGTGGGATTTTTGTTTTTGTGGCTTAAACGACCATTTACCAATGCCTTCGCTTTTGTCATCATTCGATGCCCTTCTTACCAAACAAGGAAGGTAGGACCATCGCTCGATGGCCTTCCTGTTCACTTACCTTGGCCTTTCACCCAATTGATTTGGCTTGTTAAGGAGAAGCGCTCTCGAACTAGGTGTTAATCGAACTCCTCTTTCAGAACTAGTGCCAAAGCAGGGTATTACAGAAGCAAGACCCCCTTCGTATCTTCAGAAATAATGCCTTTCAGAATTTTCGAGATCGAACCAGTTGGTTGTCAATCTCTATATAGAAGCCTATTCTATCTATTGTTTCTTTGGTATACTTATATTAGGATAGGTCTCTTTAGGGCGTTCATGCCGTAACTTGTTCAAAGTAATAGAGAATGAGAGTTGGGAAATACTTTGAAAGGGTGAAGAAATGACCCATTTGAGGATATATCCCCCATGAAAATGAAAGAGCTTCAAAAACAATAACTTCCCCAGCAAGAACGAGTAGTAGTGTCATGTGTGTCAAAGATGACCAAATGATATTATGAACGTAATTATATAGATTCATGCAGGTGAGCCCTGACCTCCCTTGTTTGAGGTGACTCGGGCTGTAGATAGACTTCTGAATGTGTGTGGATCAATGAACGATGAGCGTTAGCTTTACCCTCACCAGTGAAGAGATATGAACGACTCAAGCATAAGGTAGCGAGATAATTTGAGGATCCTTAGTTTGACTATGCTTTGGTCAAGGCTATTAGGGAAGTACCCGAAAGGAGAAAACGAGCATACATCAAATTCTACGAGGCAGTAAAACATCCGACCGAGCAATTGTCATTATTCATAGAACATCCTTGCTTACCACTAACGGTTAGAATATGTTGATACTCAGCCGCTAACATTGGTAAGAAATCATTCAGGTTGATAGACCTAGTAATTACTTTCTCATGTATTATGCGGTTCACTCTAGTACGATTCATAATTAGTATAAGTGCTAGACTAATACGCTGAAAACATTGCAAACATTATTTCTTCAGCCTAGTGCTTGAATGCATAGTTCCATGTTAGAGATGGCCTTGCTTATATCCCAAGTTCTTTTTTATGGTTCCGAGTGTGTAAACAACTTTCTAAATTTAAATTTTTTTTAAAGAAAGCAGGACAAAGGTAGACCGCAAACTAAAATCAATCCAGTCAAAATTATTCTATGCATGCACCTAGCTAGACCGCAGACGCACTCAACACTCAACATATAATAATTACAAATGAGAACACTCAACACTTCACATATAATAATTATGAATGATAACAAAATATTGATGTTAGTTACATGAAAAGTTTGTGGAAGCTATGGAATTAAATCACTTCGTGAGAGCACAAGCAGATAGTGAAGAGATAGACAACGAAGAGGTCACTGTTCAACTTGCAGAGGAAGAGGCAACAAATGGTGGCTTGGACATTTTAGGTAAAAAACACCAGTACTTCGATCTTCGATCTTTTATGGCAAAATTGTCAGTTGACAAAATTTAAAATTTCATGATCAACTCATAAAATATATAATCTCCTTGAGCTTCACAAGTTTTGTCTATTGTGGCATACTTACTATTTCGCTTGTTTCTTCGCGTCTCTAAATGTAGCTCAGTGAATTTGGACCAACAATCTGAAAGACACTGAGATTTTGCGACTACAACATGTAATCGCAAGCACAATTTTTTGAGCTTTTAAGTATCTGAGCAATCATTGTTTATCAAATCTGCAGAAATTGAAATCTTCAGAAATCTAATGAAGCCTGGATTTTGGTAGGTTGAGATATAGCGTTTGAGCTACGATATAGGGTTTGGTGGTAAAGTGGAGAATGGCCATGCAAAGTGTTTAAACATGTGTGATCCATGTTTCACACATATGTAAAGCTCGGGCATATTAGAAAATATGAGAGCAGACATTGAACATGATTCACACAATAATTATTTTCTATATTAAATCACACGAATACATTACAATATTTATAGTGCTGTTGAGATCCAACTAATTCCACTCTTGGAGGGAGAAGTTGAGAGAATCTCTCAACATCCTCCAACAAACCAAACCAGTCCCTAATTTGTAGTATGCATCATAAATGAGGCATTATCTCAAACACCCCCCTTTAATGCCTACATTACAGAAATGAAGAACACACTAATTTAATACAAACATTTGTCTGCCCTGGTCTTCATTAACATTTGTACCCACTCTGAGATCTCATAGACAACGCTCTTTTCTCCACCATTTTCGAGCTACCATTCAACCCATTTAAAATACATTTGTTTCTGACCAGCAATACTGAATTTGTAAGATCAAAGATTCTTGACACCCCGGAAGAAGAGCCTCAAACACTGAATTATCCTATGGAAATATTTCCATCTGTGAAATAACCCCGAAGAATAAATTTCAACAGTCTATAGGAAAATATTCTGGATACAGAATATGATCAGTGATTAATCCTACAAAGTGACCTTTACATACAAGGATCTCATTGTATAACCTGTAACCGATGCTCTTGAAGCCCCGAGAAACGACAAGATCCATCAGCGTGTAACAAATTCACACAATCAAATTAGCCAATTGTTCTCTCGGCACTGAAGAACGTCGAAAACAACTAATTTAAATTATGCTAAATTGTTCATAGTTGGTTCTGCACTACACAAATCTCACAACAAAAAAATTCATAATTCTACATATTCACAAGCTACACACTCCACCAACGCAATTCTTCTCCCACGAATAATGCTCCCCCGATCTCTGCCAATCACCCACGTATCACTCCACACTGCATGCCTTGGTCAACTCGTGAACCGACAGCTAATATTACACCTTCACCGCAATTTTTCAAAAGGAAAGTCAGATCTGGAGCTCAGCAGGCGGTATGAGGCTGACTTCATCTCGTAGCAGAAACGGCGGCTCTAGTTCTCCAACCGTAGAAAAATCATTTTACGCTCCAGAGTCTTTCAATATTTGACTTTAGCCTTTAACCAATTTACAATGCATCTCTCTTAAAGAACAGTCGTCCACTATGAACTCAATCACTAATTCAATCAGAGAAAGGAATCTGACACACGTTTCAAATACCAGTTTCTCCTTATCATGACGTTCGAGTGAAGGAGAAATCCTGGTCCTCTGCGTCCACTGCAACTACAGAAATGACGAACGGCCTCGACTGGAACTTCATGGTTCCGTAAGAACCACCATGACTGCTACTGGTGCTGGTGCCATAGACATGGCAATGGATACGCATACTTTTTTCGAATTCCTCTGCGCTTTGAAACACGCGAGCGGGCATAGTTTGAACAGCTCCATCTCTGCTCTATTAAAAATTGGTGAAAAAAATAAATACCACTAGCAAACATACCTATACTATGCTACTTTCCTACACCATACTCAATCTCACATTTTCCTGGCCATCCCGTGAGGGATTTAAGCCAGTAGTGGCTCCGATACCATATTATAAAATATGAGAGCAAACATTGAACAGGATTCACACAATAATTATTTTCTATATTAAATCACACGAACACATTACAATATTTATAGTGCTGTTGAGATCCAACTAATTCCACTCTTGGAGGGAGAAGTTGAGAGAATCTCTCAACATCCTCCAACAAACCAAACCAATCCCTAATTTGTAGTATGCATCATAAATGAGGCATTATCTCAAACAGGGCAACCTTGTATACATAAAGTTGTTTTCTTAATTGATAAACATAAAATGTTTGCAAACTAATATCAACATTAGTTAGTTGAAACCAAAATTCTATATATAAATAGATATTTATCATAAATTTCACGATATTTTGCATCGATATGAGGTTAATAAAACCTCAAATTTACGTATTGGTTGAAATATTGATTAGATTAACTCATTGATTTACATATATATATATATATATACATATAATATTGAATTAAATTAAATTAACTAACTTTGATTTATACACCGAGAATAATGAAAATGTCGAAAAAACAATTACAATAGATACAGCCCCAGAAGGGCAGGAACTAAAAACAGAACAATTCAAGATCAAAATTTGGATTCAATGAATCCTCGTGGACCAAATAGGTCAAGTAAAACTTTTGTGAAAATACACGTGGGCCGTGAACGTGTGGTGTGCAAAGGGCATCAGAAAAATCAAAGGGATGTGTAATACCAACAAACAGATTTACAAAAAGGAGGTGCCACGTGGTTAGTACGGATGGACAGAAATTCTATGATGTGATTGATAGGTACATATATGAGTCGAGTAGTCTTTAGTGTGACTTTTTACGGTGTAATTTCTCTAAATTCCGGCAGGAATTTATTGAAAAGAGAAGTTTGATTGCTAACTTTGTACAATCGAAGTGCCCTAGAGGTTTTTGAGGGTGCTGAATCCATATATAGAGTCAAAAAACCAGTTTGAATAACAAAAACCAAGATTTTACCTCAAAAATTTTCACTGATTCCGACACCTGAAACTTCAAAAAGTCGCACTAAAGACAACTCCTATATGAGTAGTCTTTAGTGCGACTTTTTGAAGGCTTTTACGATGATTTTTTACGGTGTAATTTCTCTAAATTCCGGTAGGAATTTATTGAAAAGAGAAGTTTGATTGCTAACTTTTCACAATCGAAGTGTCCTAGAGGTTTTTGAGGGTGTTGAATCCATATATAGAGTCAAAAAACCAGTTTGAATAACAAAAATCAAGATTTTACCTCAAAATTTTTCACCGAATTCTTTCACCTGAAACTTCAAAAAGTCGCACTAAAGACAACTCCCATATACCCATACCGTACACATAACGCATGTGAAAGTGTAAGGCCTCTCGGCGTGTGCCTTGCGTATGGCCAGATGGTGGGTCTCTTGTGTCTTGTCCCTAATCTGTGGCTCATGCAGTAATGACATTTCAGTGTTACATGGGGATAAAATGTATGGGACCTTTAGGTAGGATATTAAATATGGTTGGGCATATACTATTTACTCTTAGATTTAAATCTAACGCTGGATAGTATATTTCCAACTGCATTTAATATCTTATAGCCCAAGAAATAATATTCACCTCTTGTCAAGGGTCATGGACAATTCTATATCCCTCCTTGGTATTGGCCAGTGGTCACTTCCCTAATCAAACCCTTGCTCCTTCTATGTGATTTGGACCTTGGTATTGGCCAATGGTCACTTCCCTAATCAAACCCTTGCTCCTTCTATGTGATTTGGATATGTGTTTCCATCATATATGTGGGACAAATCTGATTAAGCTTCTAATCAATAATATTTTGAAATTGTGTTTATACGAATATTGAATTAATATCTAGATAAATTTATTTGAAGGGTTACATTTTACTAGTTTGTTAGTGTGGACGTTGATAAGAAGTAGTTTATTAGTGTGGACATTGATAAGAAGTAGTTTATTAGTGTGGACGTTGATAAGAAGTCTAACCACCAGGGCATATAGGAGAATCGACCCATGACCTGCATTAGCAAAGTGCTTTAGTAATGAGAATTTGACCAATTGAGCTAACTTTCTATACTCTTATGATTAAGATAAATAGTTAAAATAATGTGAAATTTAAAATATTAAATTTAATTAATCCAAAATTAAAAATATTTAAATTTTAATATTGTAATGAAAAAGTTGAAGATGTAAAAAGCTATATTTTTCTTTTTTCGTCAAGTTGTCTGTGATCCTCCAAGCTTGACCCGTGGCTTGAGAAATCGCGATTCAAGGGTATCTAATCCATCAAAGTCACTTGGAGATCACACCCGACCTGGGCCACACCAGCCCTAAGTTAATTGGATTTTTTAGCATGTCTCCTCCCCCTAACACAAGCACAACCACCCCATGAAGTTTGATCCCGAGTCACCTTGCTAACGAGGTCCATCTTCAAACAATTATACTAGTAAAACTTGACGACATTAAAAAATTATATTATTATAAAAATAACCTCAATTTTAAGTTTGATCATCTTTCTTGTTTTAATAAAAATGAAATTATTTAAAAAATATTATTTATTAGGGTACTAATATTAAACAAGTGTAACAAGTTTCCACCGGTATTTGCAATCAGGATTTGATTAATAAAATTTTAAATCAATCCTTATGAATCAAATAATTTTATTGTATCCTTTCTCCACTTTCTCTTTGTTTAAGTTTTTAATAACAAGAATTTTAAAAACCGATACCATCATGTAATATAAATGCGACCCAATAAAGTTTAATGAGAAAACTTATAACCACATAGTGTAACTAGAAAATGAGTGATTGAGCTCATATGTGAAATACTCAAGCCACATTGCCCTTTATCTCTAATGAGGTGTAATATGAGAGTGTTTATTAAAAATTGAACAAAATGGATAATGGCTATACATGGAATAGTCAATAAGTCACCATGCCCTTTAACTTTTATGAGTGTCGATTAAAGAGGGTTTATTAAAAATCAAACAAAATGGATAATGGCTATCTATATCGAGGAAAGATTATCTTTTATTTTCAACGATTTTCGAAACGCGTTGGCCAGAAATTCTTGATAATGTTACATAGTATCTTGTAATATCTATTTTATTAAATGTCTCGAAAAGTTCACTTTTTTGTTCATGACCATGTATAATGCATGTAATGTGACTAACAAAAAGTTTAGAGTGAAGCAAGGTCAATATGCATTACTCACCAATCAGAAAATAATGGAAGAATAGTGTTATGTTATTAGTAACGTATGGGTGAAGCAAGCCAAACACTACAAACTAGATATACATGAGCACATGGTCCTTATTAGTGCATGTTGCTTAGGGTTTACTCACCTTCTACCAAGCTAGGAAAATATAATCATGTGAATATGATTTGTTGCATTGTATTCAATTTAAAATTATATTCTTATTATTTTTTTTATAGTAAAATTATTTATTATTAAATTATTATAAAATTAGATATATTTAATATATATTTGATAAGGCGTAATTTAATTTATAGATGAAATAATTTTTTTTATTAAAATTTGACAATATAATTTTTAGCAAGATTGTGATTTTTTTGTGTTTAAAATACATTTTTGACGCATAAATGGATTGAGCACCCTGAAAAACCCTACGACACTCGAATTCTATAGATTAAACAACTTAAATTTAAGTTTTTAAAAAACTTTACATGATTTTGGTTAAATTAACCAGAAAAATGCTCTGAGAAAAATTCATTTCGTCTATTAGTTAGGCTACACGATTTTATAGTTATTTTTATTATATTAATATTTTTCTTAATTATTTATATCATATTAACAATTTTTTTTTGTAAGTTGGGTAAGTCCTTCATTTATTCAAGTAAAAGCAGGTTACAATCATGTAAAAGACGTTCGATGACCTCAACCTTCCCTATGCGAAACTAGGCCTGTTGGCCACCGAAAACATTATATGCCATCCAAAATCTGAAAGTTTTATGACTGTCCATCAAGGCTTTGTATGCTTGTAAGTCTAACCAAAAATTTATACTTATATATCTACAAAATTATGTAGTAACCGACATATATAACTATAAAAAACCAACAAAATTCCAACGCCACTAAACAAGAAAACATCAATTAATTAGATGAATCCATTGGGGTTGGGGGTTGGGTCCCTTGCAGTCGAAGCTGACAACTCTGATTGAGGGAGGAAAAAAATGTGCTCCTTAATGCGGTTGAGGTGCTTGTTCTGATGTTGAATCTGAACCGGAATCAATTGTAGCTCTCTTTGAATTCATGTAGTCCCGGATCAAGCTCCCTGGCATGCCCCTGAGGGGTCATTATGACTATGGCCACCACGCTCTTCATAATCCAGTAGAGGTGCATCGTGTGCTTGTACTGGGTGATATGTCCACAGGTGTTGCTCGGGCCCGGGACAAGATCCTTCCAGTCATCCACTTCTACTTCCACAACTGCCTCACGGTTAAGATCGATTTCCCAGACTTTAATTAAATTTTTGACATCCGCAGACATGCCCGAATTGTAGGTCGGCATCTCCTTCTAAATTCTTTGAGCGTCGGTGTGTCGACTGCTCCCACTACTACATTTGGCGGAAATTCCGACACTTGGTTCCGACGCTTTTGACCAAATGTCGGAAATTTTCCCAAATTTTTTCCATCCCGCCCGAAACCGTCGCTATACCGACGTCTATAGAAAAGTGTCGCAATACCGACACTTAAAAACGTGTCGCAATTGCAACGTTTGGAGGAAAACGTCGCAATTGCGACACCATGGCCCAAAGCGTCGCTATTGAGACGACTCCAAACGTCGCAACTGCGACACAATGTCTAGGTGTCGCCATTGCGACGTTTGGAGGCACTCGTCGTAATAGCGACGCCTTTTCCGCCGTCGGTATAACGACATTTATTTTCGCGCTACATAAAAATACCAAACTTATATGCGCGCTACATAAAAATTCGAAACTTATATGCGCGCTACATAAAAATGATTTTATTGTTTCGTATTTGTCGCAATAGCTACATTAACGTTTGATATCACGCGCACATTCGCCCTCTGCTCTTGCAGAACATCATTTTCCCTCAGCATTCGCTCTCAGCTCTTGCAGAACAGCATTTGCCCTCAGCATTCGCCCTCAGCTCTTGCAGAACAGCATTCGCCCTCAGCTCTTGCAGAACAGCATTCGCCCTCAGCTCTTGCAAAATGGTAAGTTCTTACTGCAGGCCCTTCCTCCTATAGTAGGGTCGACTCTATTTGGGTTTTTTTGGTCAATTCCATTGGATTGTGTTAGGCTGTAGGGTTCTCTCTAGATGTCAAGAATCAAGATTCAATACCCTCTATTATCTTCATCACCCAATACAAGATTTAAATTTTTCCCAAAGAAACGCTTATTAATTTGGCAGCCATTATTTCTCCCTGCTTTAAAACCCTACATTTAAATGAAAACAAGCATTGCATTTCAACTACAAAAATCTATTAGTGTTCAAATGTACATGTGTGCTACATTAATGTCTGATATCACGCGCACATTCGCCCTCCGCTTCTTGCAACAACATTCACCCCCGCCCCGTGCAGAACAAAGATTCTCCGCCCTCGCATTCGCCCCGAGCTCTCGCAACAACATTCGCCCTCGCATTCGCCCCGAGCTCTTGCGTAACATTCGCCCGGATTCGCCCTCATCTCTTTCGTAACATCATTCGCCCTCGCATTCGCCCCCCTCTCGTGCACGCATTTTCCCGCATTCGCCCTCACCCGTTCACCCCGCCCTCTGTAAAACAGCATTCGCCCTCGCCCTTGCAAAATGGTAAGTTCTTACTGCATGCCCTTCCTCCTATAGTAGGGTTGACTCTATTTGGGTTTTTTTGGTCAATTCCATCAATTCCATTGGATTGTGTTAGGTTGTATGGTTCTCTCTAGATGTCAAGAATCAAGATTCAATACCCTCTATTATCTTCATCACCCAATACAAGATTTAAATTTTTCCCAAAGAAATTCTTATTAATTTGGCAGCCATTATTTCTCCCTGCTTTAAAAACCCTACATTTAAATGAAAACAAGCATTGCATTTCAACTAAAAAAATCTATTAGTGTTCAAATGTACATGTGTGCATCACTTGTGTAGGGTATTCATTTTCCACTTTCACATTATCCAAGAATGTGTGCAGTATAGTTCATATTTTTTGTGATTTAGATTGTCTTGAAAAAGGAAAGGTAAATTATTTCCCATGGAAAAATAAGGTTTTCCCTTTTTATAGGTTGTTTGGACTTACGTGGAAAAATTTATGGTATGCCTTTCATATTATGTAGTTTAAATTTGAATTACCAGATTATTCTACATGAAAATATAATTACCTATGTGATGTCCTTCATCACTAATTAAAATTATAGGGTTTCAATTTCCTAGACTCTAACTCATCTGATGCCAAATTCTAGGTTCTCATTGGTGGATCACTCTTCCATTGATTTCCTTTCCCTCTGGATCTTGTCATACTTTAAAATTCATCAATGATACATATATTATTTCAGGTATCCCAAAAGGCTTTATAATAGAACATATTGTGAAGTTTTTTTGACACTTGAGGATTCTTTTTAGAACTACAACGCGGTCTATGCTATCGAGTTATATATCAAGCAACTTGTCCTTAATAACCACACTATGAGGTAGGTTCAACCAGTTTGAACTTGTTGGGACATAGCATATGAAGTTGTGTGATGAGTCCATATCACAGGTCTATTATGGTGAAAAAAGTGAAGACGCGTAATGATAGTTATTATGTTAACATTACTAGAAACATTTTCGAAATTATCCATGCTATCAAGATGTCAAAATTCCAGGCATTAGGTGTCAATACTCGTAGCTAATAGATAATAATAATAATATATAAAAATCACAACTTTATTCTTGAAATATGATTGTTACACATTGGTAACCTAGTTCATGAGTTACTATCACCCAAAGATTGCAAAACAAACTTAAAATATAAATTAAACCAACATGAGAATCCAACTAAGGGTTTCTCGACAAAATCATGCAATAACCTGGCATTTTGAAACCCAAATTTGAATCCATCATAAGTAATACAATGCAAACTCAGATGGATTTTCAATGCATGTTTGCATGCTACACTTATTCTCTGTCTAGATATCATTTTTTAAATGGAACCATTAGTCAAGCCCACAGTCCTTTTTATGTGAAAAATTTCAGCTCTATTTGAGCTCCTTTTTGCTCCACCACCTCCATAAACCAGTGTTACACGGGGTCTCGCCCCCCCACCTAGGGGTCTAGATTCCTCACCCCCTCGCGCTCCGGGGTCTTGGGGACTTCTAGGGAATGTTTCCCTCACGCCCCCTCACGTCCCCTCACCGCCCCTTTTAGTTTATGGTTTCGTGTTAAAATTTGATGTGCCACTTAGCATATTTGAGAATCCAAGTGATTCTGATTCAGATGGTGACATGGTTGATCTTGATATATTCGTGCAGAAGTTGGATGCAGAGACTAGTGGGGCATTAACCTGAGCATTTATGCTCATTTATCAGTATGATGATATCATTTGATATTCATATGTTATGTTTTATGTTTTATGTTTCAGACATAACTTATTTGCGTTTAAGTTTTATGTTTCAGACTTGAGTTGTAAACTTCAGTTTACACTCTATTTTGAATCTTGATATAATATCTCATATGATATCTTAAACTTTATTTTCATTGTACATTGTTAGTAGTTAAATTAATGATTATATAGTTACAAACTTACAAACTTACATGCATGATTGTATGATGTATGTTTTAACTTTTAACTTTTAAATTTGTTTCAATTGTATGATTCATCATTCAATGATTTGTAATTTTATCATTTATGATTTATCTTTCATGATGCAAGTGTATGATGACTGTATATACATTCCTTGCAAAAATATAGTTACATTTTAAATATTAAATTTTATAATTTTTATGACCCCGACGTCCCCCCACGTTTCCTGAAAATTGGTAGGGAGCTTTTGCATAGGCCGCTCCCGCGCTCCCTCGCTCCCACCTCCAGGGGACTTGGTGGAACATTGCCATAAACATATGCAAACATATATCATGATCTTGGAATTCCATTACATATGTATGTGCCAATGTTCCATAATCATGCCCCATCATCAATTTAAGAAATTTCCATTGAATATCAAATTATGGAGGGGGAGAACTTTTTGCTGCAACATTTGGCTCAAAATCAGGGACCATCTCCGTATGAGGTGAATGAGAACTATAGATATTTGAAGAAGTAGATTAGTGCCTTTTCCTCTGGCCATGGAGTCATATACAGTCATCCATCACAAAAATTTGTCTTTGTTCATTCTCACCTTGAAAGTTGCAAAAATTCATGCCCTAATTGAAACGATACTAAATTTGAAAGATATAATAAAAATGCAAGCTAGAAGTGCCCTATTAATACAAAGGGAAAACCTTCCTACCTACCCTAACTGAGATAAATTTTGATTGAATAGGGAACATGATATTTCCTATGGAGTTGATCCAACAACTTGTTAAATGTATGGGACTAAATCATGCATTTGATTTCCAGGGAAACATGCGCATGAAGAGAAAAAGTGCAGAATTAATGGAAAATCCATACATGCCACTTATAAAATCTACACCGAAAGGTCAAAAAATACTTAAGGCCTTAACTTAATTTGAATCCAAAAATGACAAAACAGGATTAGTGAAAACACGAGAGTGGTGTGGGTGAACAACATAAATAAAAAGTGAAGATACCTTTCTCCAAGATGCCTTTGTCACCGTTGTATGAAAACATGTTTTCCTTTCCCTTTATACATGCAAGTGAATGCATTATAGGTATGGTGTTTTCCCAGAATAGGAGAAGCCTACTTAATATATCATTCGTGGATTGAATGTTTGGGTGCCTTAATGTGCAATGACATGTTTCCAGGACTAAATTCAATGCAAGGCATATTTGAAACTCTAACTCTGTCTTCCGGTGTCTTATTAGAAATTATTTCAGTTTTCATTTTGTGTTTTCAAGTTAGATATTGTTTTCAATTTTTTACATTTATAATTTTATTGCAATGTGGTAGACTGATCAGGGCAGTACAGGAACAACCTCGAGACGGGATGATCGTGGAAAGAGGCCAGCGGAAGAACATGTAAAGTGCCAGCATTGCTCTATCTTTAGGTATTTTAGTTATTTACATAATTGAAATAATATTAATTTTGTTCAAATATGCAGACACCTAGCCATGGTACGCCTGATGATTCCCTCTTTGAGGAAGAGCTTTCTTCATCCCTATCTCAAGTGTTCTTGTTGCAAAAAAAGGCACGAGATGCAAGGTCAGAATTTAATACTTTGATAGACGCGCCTCAAACACCTGAAACAGAAGAGAGGATACAACATCTTATGAGGCAGCTAGAAAGATATCAGGTAATAATAAAAAGTCAAAAGGATATTTTTTTGTTCTGCATGAGATGAATTGTGATAGTTTGATTTTTAATTTTTACATTGACTAAACTAACAATTTTTTTTTTTGTATGTAGCGTTTTCTGGCATTTGCTGAACCCGGTGTTGGTGGTAGTGGGACACAAGAGCAAGAGATTGCCCAACAACCCTCTCGTACACCTTCTACTCCTTTAGGTGCTAGCCAAGAAACACACCCTGCCCAAGCAGACACCCAGCCAACCACTGAACGTGTTGGCAATGATGAGGCTGATATGGCCAACTACATTATTGCGTTTCCTGGAGCTACACGTGTCAGCTCCACAGGGACCATTAATGGCACGTTGTTGGTGAACGATGAGGGTGTCCCTATAAAGCATGTACAACTCCCAAGTAAATTTTAATATTTTAACTATTTCATGTACTTTATCTAAAAAATATTTATCATGATTTTTATTTTTAAATTAATGATAATATCTTCTTCTTTTTTTGGTTTTATTCTGTGTAGGAAACAATGAGTTCTACGGGATTCTGGAGAGCCATGCGTTGGTAATTTTTGGCCCAAACATACGTACAGGGTGGAATTCCCAGAATTCCAATAAAAAAAAAGAACTTCTAGATTATCTAGAAACCCTTTTTGGGGTCGGCACATTTGACAGAACAGCGGTGGCTCAGGTAGCCGGCAAATATTTGAAATATACCAGGGACACCTATAGGACGCAATTGCAATTTAACCCTAGATATGAGTGTCCTCTAGCAGTTTCAGAGAGTGAGTGGAGAGCACTCATCCATGACGGAAAAGAGAAAAGGGCAAAGAAAGAAGGAAAAATGCCAACTGGACCCGCAAGGTAAATTAGAACTTTAATTCAATAGCTTTAATTTTCTTTATTTCTAAAATAAAAGTGTGCTACATCATATATGACTTCAATCTTTTGATGCTAGGTTGCCTGACACCTCAAAGGCAACCAAAGCTAGGATTGAGAAAAAGGGCCATCACAAGCTCGGCCAGGGTGGCTACTTGAAATTAGCTGCAAGAATTGTAATTAAGTAGCTAAACATCTTATAATTAATTGTATCGCCTTCCAACGTTTTTGTAATCCTATCATATATGATTAAAAATACACAATCATATATAATGTAGGGTGATGACTTTGGAACAATAACTACAGAGGAAGATAAAAATATTGCTTTCCGTTTTGGCTATCAAGCCGTAGTTGAACGTCGCAGAAGCTTGGGGCAGGTCCCAAGATCTACAATGCCTGATAAGGTAAAACATTAACCTTTCAATATTTTTGTTTTCGTCCATAAATTTAATGTCTAACAACTTTGTTTAAATCAGGGGAGCAACACTACCGACGAGGTAAATAACCCAGTTTTAGAGCCAGATGTAGATGATCCTCTCGTGCAACCCGATCATTGTAGTGGGGACCAGGCCGACAATGCTGCTATCAGTGAGGGCCGTGACGGTAATTAATTTCCACTTATAATTTTTTCTAATGATACCTTGATGGTTGTCCTTATAACTTTTTTTGTTTAAATGACAGAGAATGTTTCCCTTGAGGATCTTACCACCAGAGAGGAAGACAGGGCAACAGTCCCAACGGCGACAACTGGTGCACCAGGTAAATAATCTCATTGCAATTTTTTTTATTAATATTACCGAACTAGTTCAACGATATTTAAAAACTGATAATTAAAATTTAATATTATCTGTTTTTGTAGGCGATGCCCCGTCACTGGATGAGACCAGACATCGTGACAACGCAACTAGGTCAGCGGCAACAACTGGTGCACCAGGTAAATAATCCCATTGCAATTTTTTTTATTAATATTACCGAACTAGTTCAATGATATTTAAAAACTGACAATTAAAATTTAATATTATCTGTTTTTGTAGGCGATGCCCCGTCACCGGATGAGACCAGACATCGTGACAACGCAACTAGGTCAGCGGCGACAACTGGTGCACCAGGTAAATAATCTCATTGCAATTTTTTTTATTAATATTACTGAACTAGTTCAATGATATTTAAAAACTGACAATTAAAATTTAATATTATCTGCTTTTGTAGGCGATGCCCCGTCACTGGATGAGACCAGACATCGTGACTACACAACTAGGTCAGCAGTGCGGGTCGAAAGGCACGAAACAGGAGCAGAGCATGATGATATTGATGATGTAATTAGGAGCTTAAAAAATAGGAAGAAGAAAAAGAAAATTCGATAATGTAAAATATTGTATTATTATAAGACAAACGTTACCATACTTGGAACGTTTTTTGCGTTATATAAAAAACTCATTTATCATACTATTTTTATGTCAAGCATTAATTGCAATGTTTCCTTGCGTACTTTTTGTTGAATTGTTTTTTTTATTAGTTATTGAATATTTTTTTTTATGCTCATGAAAGTAAAAAATGAAATATAGATTGGGTATTGGGGAATTGAGAGTGATGTAAGGGGGGGGGGGAGGGGCCAGAAGAGCTTCCACCTTCACGTGGTTGGCCCTGTTTAGTAGAGAATAATTTATTGGAGTCATTTAATATTGGAGCAAACCTCCCTTGATCCAGCGTAGCAACAAAAAAGTCAATGTTGACTTAGTTGCTACTCTTTTAGATCGTGGGAGGCTTGTTCCAAGTTCATGCAACTCCAATAAATTGTTCTTGAAACGAAGAGGAGATTATTCAGGTATGTTTTGAAATTTTCAACATATGTTCTAACATTATCATAAGAATGCATCTTAGAGTAAAAAATACTACATCAATTACTTGTATTTATTGTATAGATAATGATGGATTTTGATTGACTTGGCAGTGCAGGTACAAATCCTCTTGCATCATGAGCAATACAACTTGTCAACCAGGGTCATGTCCAGGATATTTTTGTTTGTGCGCTTGACCAGGTTCGTAATGTCACATTTTGTAAGTTCCTTTACAGTTCATAATTCAATATTAAGCTTGTTCATGATTATTATCTAGGTTTTTTGTATGTGTTTTTTCATCTATTTGATTGTAAGCAACTCTGCATGTTTCATGTTGTTCACTATGATTTCTCCCATTACCACTCCCAGGATGAATCAAAATTTATTGTTACATAGGTTACTTTATTTTTACCATGATTTCTCCATTTACGATTTCATAGGTTACATCATGTAAAGTTGTCAATCTCAGGTTGGTGATGAGCTTTAGTTCTCCAGATTTGGGGCTTTTCTGATATTTTCTCCCTCATGTCATTCCTGCATCACCTCGTTGTTTGAGCATGCCAATTGTCTACCACTTGTACCAATTGGCACATGTCAATCTCCGAGTGGTGCCACATTTCACCTATTTTCAGTGAGAGTTTAGGGTTTCTCTAACATAGCTTCAGAAATCCGATTCAGTGCCTGCTTGAATATTGTCACATAATACTCATGTTTTGGATTGATGAGCATGTTCTGAATGGTTGGCTGATTCATAAGAACCACCCATATAGTCATCTTGAGATATTTCAGAAGTTTTCTCGGGTTTCCTTTTTCACCGTTTCTAGTGGGTGGGATGGTGTGGGGTGATCCATCAATACTGGTGCTCTTGTAGTAGGGAATTTGTTTTTTGGGATATAAAGGAGCATTTGATGTAGATATCCCATTGGATGCATTCATAGATGGGCACGAGAGGTCAAGAATTTAAATTAAAAATATGCAACCTCTAGCATGGCAACCCGAAGGCCGCGAGAGACACTGGTTAAAGATTGTTTTGTGCTGGCCTTAATATAGTCGTGATTTATTTCTATTATCTTAATGAAAATATATAGTCCGGTCTCATTAAAATGAGCATTGTGGTTGTATTTCTCTTTGGTTGTTTCTCTCTTAATGCTCCAGAAGTTGCCAAAAGTTGCGATAGTTGTTTAGTTTGCCTGTTACAACTTAAAAGTGGTTTTTAGTAATGGGAGTCATGTTTTTTAAGGTTCATACTAATATGAAGATCTTGTAATTCTATATTCAGCATAAGAGAAGATGGCCTCTACTTTGGGCGGTATGACAACAATTGCCACATCTACCTCATTGGGTAACAATGGAAAGGGGAAGAAGTTGGGTGTAATGTTTGATAATTATGGCAGACAATTGTCTTCTCTTTCAGTTTTTTCACCCATTTCCTTTAATCGCTCAAGCAGAAGAGGGACTCTGAGATTACGCGACAAAGAGAAGGTAGTTAATAAAAGAGCTATGGAAAAGGAGTTGTACTTCAACAAGGATGGCTCAGTGACAAAAAAATTGCAGGTCAGAGAAAAAATTATGTTTAAAGGAAGGTCACCTGCACGTGAAACTTCATTGCGGTGGATCTTTCCTTGTCCACTTATATTCGATTTTAATGTGTTATTTTAATTTTTCATAGAGGGTTGTTTTGGCATATGGTCTGGCATTCAATTGCACACTTACTGAAAGCATTGTCAATTTGTCTTGTAGGCGGTGTGAACACACTTGCTCATCTTGTTGGAGTCACCCTTGGGGCGAAGGGAAAAATGTTGTCTTGGAGAGCAAGCATGGTTCTCCGAAAATAGTTAATGATGGTGTGACAATAGCTAAGGAGGTAATTCGTAGATGTGTGCTCTGGTTTTCTTTTTAACGTTGTATTAGTTCCCCCTCTTAAATGTCTTAGATTTGGTAGGCATAATTTGAAAACTCAAAGGTGAAGGGAAACATATTTGTTACCCAGTGGTCTACTTGGCCTATGGACTAGCCACATTAGAGTAATGCATAAAGCTTTTCACAACAATAAAAGGAAAGGGTTATGGCTGAGTCAAATTTATTGTTATTGACAGTGTAATGAAATGTATCTCAATGCTATGGTTTTGGCCTTTTTATTGGTTGAATTAGAGGACCCAGTTGAAAATATTGGGGCCAAGTTGGTAAGGCAAGCTGCGGCAAAGACAAATGATTTAGCTGGGATGGAACCACAACATCTGTTGTTCTTGCACATGTTGGAATATTGAAAAATTCCAGAACAATGAATGGAGAATAAATCTCCCTTCCTCTAACACAGAGAAAATAAAAATTTCTTTGACAGGAGACAGAGTTTCAATACTTTGAAAACAAACTTATATTCCCTTCAATAACTAAAAAACAAACTATTGCACTTCTTCCTCACTGAGAGGGATTACAAAATTATGACTGCTACAAAACGCAGTGCATAAAACCAACTCACTGTCTGTTCAAAACAAACATACTCTGTCTCTAAAACACTCTGCTGTGTTTTTCCCTTTTGCACTGCTGTGCATACACACTTAAAAAGTTACACTCAGTCTTTCACTTTTTACACACTGCTGTGTAATAAAAAATTTACGTACTGTCTATAAAAAAAACTACCAAGCTTTTTTGTCCTTTTCATTTTTATATGCCATAACATATAAAACATATTATAATAAACCCTCTTTTAAAAAAAATAAAATTAAAACTAAATTCTATGGCCCACCTTTCATTTCGCATATGATATATATATAACATATGTATATATTAATCTATCAAAACATTAAAGAACCCTTTCCGTCGGACTTCAAAAGTCTAAATAGATTGAATTTCAAACCAAATTCGCGTTCCAAAATGGGATGCTGACGTCTGCCTAATTTTAACTCGAATTCTCAATCCAATGTGCCCTATAAAAAATTCGGGTCCGGTTTTCAGGTTTTCAGATTCCCTTCAATTTCATGCGATCCAATATTAATGCTCCACGTGTCCTTTTGAATTTACAAAACTGTCGGGTAAATTTCTGTTTGTTTAATTTCTGGTTGGTGAATTGCGTTAATGTTGGTTGTTGTGTTTAAATACAATCCTGTACAGAAATATGGCTGCGGCCGTCTACAAAAAAAACTTGCAGGAATTTTAAATGCTGAATTAAATTTCTAGATGGCATGCAAGCAACCTCCAAAAAAAAATGTTGCTGCTGCATCCGTCCTTCTGCTGCAGCAGTTGAAGTTAAAATTCAACAGCACAGGGTTTAATAAGTGAGGGTGTAAAGGTAACTTTTTGTCAATGGTACTGGATTAAGATCATCTATTCATTTTTGTAGGGTCTTACGGTGTTTGGTTTTTAGTTTTGGGTTGGGCTTATTGAGTCTAAGATAGTTTTTGAGTGAAAAAATTGCTATCAGGTATTAAAAAATTTTGGTTCTTTTGTCAAAATTTATGAGTTTGTTAGGAAATACAAAACTGACAATGGTTGTATCTTAAATTTGTGGAAAATAATTTGAAATGAAACCTTTTTGTTTAGGTTGTTGCAGCAGGTGCAAACCCCATTCAAATTACTAGGGGCATTGACAAGACAATAAAGGCCCTTGTTTCGAACTCAAAATTTTGTCAAAGGAGGTAAACGCTTGCCTTTTGAGTAGGCTGGTTTTCCTTTTTGCTGATGGTTTGGTGTATCTAATTGAATTAGTTGCCTAAGGTATTTTTGGTTGCAAACTCCTTTTCATTTTTCATACAGTATTGGTCTTGTGGAGTACATTTGATTGTGTGGTCTTTTTAGATCTACAACATTTGTAGTTGCTTAGTCTTATGGCCGAGGTGCAATTTTATTATGGAAATAGTTGATGCAATATTGTCATTTAATCCTTACTGCAGGGTAGCATGTTGAGAAGTTTCTTGTGAAACATTTGGTATTCAAAATGACACTTGATCCTATACAACATCATGCACTTGACTTCAAAATTCATATTCAAAGTGTGCTAGACAATTCTTACAAAATTTCAAATATTTATGTTGTTTTAAACCATTATCTTTTTCATGTATTGGATGCTGAAAATGTGAAAAAGACTTTGGTATGAAACCAACTGGTGAATAATTTCCAACACAACAACCACTTCCAAGACATGATTTAGAAGTAGAACAAATGTGCTTATAAAGCATAGAAAGATATCCTTGATGCATTGTCAATGTTTGGCTAGGGTTATTTTTGGAGAAAATAACTCCTTATTCCTAGAATAGTGATCTTCAATACAAGTAAATGCCAGAGAAGAGAGATCATCGTGTGACGCAACAAAACTGAAATTGGACCCCAAGGAGAGCTGGTGTGTCTACAATCGCTCTGTCAGCATTTTCCCTTGGTGTACCCCGTTCTTTTCCTCCAGCCTGAGTCTTAATTGACTTCTTCTTTCTTCGGGTTTATTTATCAAATTCGTAGAATTTGATAAATAAACACTATCCACAATGGTTGGACTTTAATTTATATTCCCGACTTTATATTATCTCCAATCCTTATAACCAATGTTTAACTTTCAACACTTTGTATTTATACTCCACGTTTCTTTTTAAATAAATAACTTGTAATGAACTTTCGGCTCTATATTTCACCACCTAGCCTTACAACAATCACGCTCCAGACTTATGCTAATTATCCGCTAATCGTTTAATTAAACAATTTCATTATACTCCGGCCCCACCTATATATATCAATAACCAATCAAACACTCGTATCGTACCTGGCTATCCTCCGCACACCTTAGTTAACCTCCGGGCAAGTTCAACGTGCGACCACCGTCCGATGGCCCTTCCCCAAATCAACGACTCTTGGCAATTTCGCTCGGCTTCCAACGTCGGGCTTTAACGTGCGATGGCGTGGGTTAAACGGTTGTTTTCCGGGGTCACTTCGCCACATGTCGCATTCCCTATGGAATCGCTCGCGAATAGGAAATACCGCCTACTCCGCAAAAGCGGTGCGATATGGGAAACCCGCTTTTGTGATTCCGCTCGTGGTTTTGGTAGAGGGCTTGACCACGGGTGCAAGTCTGGTTCCGCTATCCTTTTGTTTGTTAACTCATGTCCAATCCTCGGGTCAGGTTCCGAAAGCACAATAATTTTGTCTCTTTATTAAGCGGGATTTTTATATTTGAACAGTTTTCACGACCCCGGTTCTCTACACAGACCTCGCCTTGGATATTTTTACATAAAAATGATTGTTCTCAATAATTATTTATATAACTTTTCCACATGTTTAGTGTGGTATTCCCATGATTGATTATAAATATGTGTATTATCAAAGAAAACCAACACAAATTTTATAAGATGGGATCAAACAAAATTGTTCTTAAGTCGAGCCCACCGGACTTCAAACGGCGATAAACGATAATTCAAACCAAATTCGCGTTCCAAAATAGCCTGCTGACGTCGGCCAATTTTGTGACGCGAATTTCTTATCAAATTCGCCCTAATATTTTACGGGTTCGGATTTCCACTGCGCGAGCGACCCAAACAAAGATCCGCTCCAATCAATTTCTGCCACGTGTCCTCAATAAAAACTTGCCCTGCTCCCAGCTGCGGGTGCATTCGATGGTGTTTAAGGTGATCGGACATGGATATGGCGATTTCATATCAATCGCATTAACATGTAATGCTGTTCAATTAAATTTTCACATCAAATCTGCATTAATTAATTTTTAACACTATTCAAGATCGGACCTCCATTCCTCTTAGCGATTCCGCACGCTCCAATTTGATCCGGCCTTCGGCTCTCATTATTAATGACCAGAGATTAATTATGACGGGCGTCCTTTGATTGCATTGCAGACGGGTCGACAAAATTGCGTTTAGCCATGGTTTTTCAGACAAGCCGGTTGCTGGATTACACTGCCTGCTAACTGTGACGATAAGGAGAAGTGGCCAGCTGAACTTCTACCTAGACGTTGCTGCATATTTGCATTTCTCTCGGTTCTATCTCTGTCTGTCTTCCTCTGTTAATTGGAATTCTGCTTCTTCGTCTCCTCTTGTGCCCACTGCGCCTGAGATTGCACCCATGCCTCGCCTGCGTCATAGGATGCGTTGCCGCAGGGGGAGCACTAGAGGTCAACCCCGACGCGCTCCCTCCAACCCCTCAACAGAGTCGACTTCCGGCCAGTCCAGTGATTATTACTTAGGTTGATATCCAAATAATAGGAGTGGGCAGGGTCGGCTTGTAGCATCTGGCCACCGTATGGATTCCCCTGCTCCTGGCTTCCCCACCGCTAGTTCACCTTCTCCCACGACACGCACTGTGCAATTTTCCTTTAATTGCTCTCTCAACCGCCCAAGAATCACGGCTTTAGTCACTGTGGTCTTCCGCGAGGAGGCCCAAACGGAGGAAGAATGCACCCGTCCGGCGGGTCTGAGCTCGGAAAAAGCCGGCCAGCATTCGGGCCTTCAGGAGGGGAGCCGTGGCATGCATGTGGAGGTAGCACCTAGCGATCCTGGACCTTCCGAAGGATGGTGTCGAATCATGGAGGAACCACCGGAGGAGTAGTTTGGTTAATTTGTTTTTCTTGCTTAGCAGGCCCACTTAATTAGGCTGCTTTTAGATTATTTTACTGTGCTGGACCTTTGTAATATTTTTGAATTCTGTAAATTAAACGTTCAAGACTGGTTTCCCCGTATGAGGGCAGTCTTCTTAATATTTTGATTTTTTGATGACAAATTTTCCATGTGTATGGCCAGGCAATGTTTTTGACTTCGGTGTAATTTTATTCGTAATGTTAATAGATTAACTTTACTTAGAATTCTCACATGATTAGCGTTTTTCTTGATCTGTTCAAGGATTTTGGGTACTTTAATTTGTATTTAGAACAATGGACGTTGGTACTCTATCTGTTGCTTTACTGTTCTACATACTACTATTTCACTTTCTTATAGATGCCTCGGGCATATTTGAATGCTTTCTCAGATTGTCGATAATCTCCATGTGGACCGTTACTGGATTTTATATCATGTCCCCGTATGTGACATGGGGTATTTTTCTATCATTGTCTGGGGTGGGACTTCCACTTTTCTGGATGGATATTTGGGTTCCAATCTTCAGATGTGAAAATGTAATGACTTCATGGACTGTTTTACTTCATATAATATATTCAAAATAGCGTTTTTTCTCTTCTTAAAAAAAAATGATTAATGTTTATCATTCTGCCTTCAAAACTAGCGATGCTGGTCTATGTTGCTGGTTTATTGATATGGTCTGATGGTCTTTTTATATTTTGGACATATCACACTCCTCACATGATTAGCGTTTTTCTCTGCTCAAGGATTTTGGGTACTTTAATTTGTATTTGGAACAATGGACGTCGGTACGTACTCTATCTGTTGCTTTACTATTCTACATACTGCTATTTCACTTTCATATAGATGCCTTGGGCATATTTGGATGCTTTCTCAGATTGTCGATAATCTCCATGTGGACCGTTACTGGGTTTTATATCAAGTCGCTGTATGTGACATGGGGTATTTTTCTATCATTTTCTGGGGTGGGACTTCCACTTTTCTAGATGGATATTTGGGTTCCAATATTAAGATGTGAAAATGTAATGACTTCATGGACTGTTTTACTTCATACAATATATTCAAAACATCGTTTTTTCTCTTGTGAAAAAAAAAATGATTAATGTTTATCACTCTGCCTTCAAAACTAGCGATGCTGGTCTATGTTGCTGGTTTATTGATATGGTCTGATGGTCATTTTATATTTTGGACATATCACACTCCTCACATGATTAGCGTTTTTCTCTGTTCAAGGATTTTGGGTACTTTAATTTGTATTTGGAACAATGGACGTCGGTACTCTATCTGTTGCTTTACTACTATTCTACATACTGCTATTTCACTTTCTTATAGATGCCTCGGGCATATTTGGATGCTTTCTCAGATTGTCGATAATCTCCATGTGGACCGTTACTGGGTTTTATATCAAGTCCCTATATGTGACATGGGGTATTTTTCTATCACTGTCTGGGGTGGGACTTCCACTTTTCTGGATGGATATTTGGGTTCCAATCTTCAGATGTGAAAATGTAATGATTTCATGGATTGTTTTACTTCATATAATATATTCAAAACAACGTTTTTTCTCTTGTGAAAAAAAAATGATTAATGTTTATCACTCTGCCTTCAAAACTAGCGATGCTGGTCTATGTTGCTGGTTTATTGATATGGTCCGATGGTCTTTTTATATTTTGGACATATCACACTCCTCACATGATTAGCGTTTTTCTCTGTTGCAGGATTTTGGGTACTTTAATTTGTATTTGGAACAATGAACATCTGTACTCTATCTGTTACTTTACTATTCTACATACTTGCTATTTCACTTTCTTATAGATGCCTCGGGCATATTTGGATGCTTTCTCAGATTGTCGATAATCTCCATGTGGACCGTTACTGGGTTTTATATCAAGTCCCCGTATGTGACATGGGGTATTTTTCTATCACTGTCTAGGGTGGGACTTCCACTTTTCTGGATGGATATTTGGGTTCCAATCTTCAGATGTGAAAATGTAATAACTTCATGGACTATTTTACTTCATATAATATATTCAAAACAACGTTTTTTCTCTTGTGAAAAAAAAATGATTAATGTTTATCACTCTGCCTTCAAAACTAGCGATGTTGGTCTATGTTGCTGGTTTATTGATATGGTCTGATGGTCTTTTTATATTTTGGACATATCACACTCCTCACATGATTAGCGTTTTTCTCTGTTCAAGGATTTTGGGTACTTTAATTTGTATTTGGAATAATGGACGTCGGTACTCTATCTGTTGCTTTACTATTCTACATACTGCTATTTCACTTTCTTATAGATGCCTCGGGCATATTTGGATGCTTTCGCAGATTGTCGATAATCTCCATGTGGACCGTTACTGGGTTTTATATCAAGTCCCTGTATGTGACATGGGGTATTTTTCTATCACTGTCTGGGGTGGGACTTCCACTTTTCCGGATGGATATTTGGGTTCCAATCTTCAGATGTGAAAATGTAATGACTTCATGGACTGTTTTACTTCATATAATATATTCAAAACAACGTTTTTTCTCTTGTGAAAAAAAAAATGATTAATGTTTATCACTCTGCCTTCAAAGCTAGCGATGCTGGTCTATGTTGCTGGTTTATTGATATGGTCTGATGGTCTTTTTATATTTTAGACATATCACACTCCTCACATGATTATGATTAGCGTTTTTCTCTGTTGCAGGGTTTTGGGTACTTTAATTTGTATTTGGAACAATGGACGTCGGTACTCTATCTGTTGCTTTACTATTCTACATACTGCTATTTCACTTTCATGGACTGTTTTACTTCATATAATATATTCAAAACAAAGTTTCTCGTCTTTTAAAGTTTCAATTTTTTTTTTTTAAATTGAACCCTCCGTCGGTCTACCAACGCCTTGTAGACGTCGAAATTGCGACAACCTAGAAACGTCGGAAGAGAGACAGTATGAAAACGTCGGACCACATTTCGTCGGAATTGCGACAGATTACAAATGTCGGAAGAGCGACGTCCCAAACGTCGGACCACATATTGTCGGAATTGCGACAGATTACAAACGTCGGAAGAGCGACGTTCCAAACGTCAGACCACATATCGTCGGCATTGCGACATCTTACAGACGTCGGAAGAGCGACGTCCAAAACGTCGGACCACATTGGGTCGGAATTACGACGGTTTACAGGCGTCAGAAGAGCGACGTTCCAAACGTCGAACCACATTTCATCGGAAGTGTGACAGTTTACAAACGTCGGAGGCGCGACGGTTTGTGAGACGTCAGAAGAGTGACGCTTGTTCGGAAGCGACAGAAGAAGTGTCGATAGTGCGACACTTTTTACGTGCGTCGGAACTGCGACAGCATGAAAAACCACGCTTTGTCCGCCCTCGAACTGTCGTTCTTGCGACGACTATGTGTCAGAATAGCGATGAATTGGCCGTCGAAATTTTTGCCAAATTCTCTAGTGTCCTTCTCCGTGTTCTAACATAGGGAAATGCGCTATCCCTAGTCCTCTTGTACCTACTGTTATCACTTAGAAAAAATGAAGCATCATTTGAAAAAGTCCTAGAGGTTCATGTGTCAAAGGTAGGGCTATAGGACTCATTTTTCATTACTTGGTCAAGGAAAATTTTTAATTTTTCTTATTTATCCTATCCTAAGGTCTAAACCCACCCTCATTCAAATCCCCTCATGTCACATCAATCATAATTTTCTGAAATTTTTCATTTCCCAAGGTTGTAGCTCACTGTAAGAGCCACTTTAGCCAAGAAACCACACTTTCGTAGCGAAATACATAGAGAAATTTCACTTTTCGCTACGAAACTGCTAATACTTTCATAGCGAAAATGCCCAGAAATACACTAGGTACGCTACGAAAGTAAGGTTTCCTATCTATCATGTCAAATTAGCTGTTAGGTGTCAGAAAATGATTTGAAAAGGATAAGTTAGATGTCATTCGATTCAGTTAGGGTAAATATCAAGGTACATAGTCAAGGCTGAAGTCATCATCACCATTTTAAGCATGTATGAGTCATCATTATGTTATGAGTGGTCTTCAAACTTCAAAATATTTCCAAATTGAGTCATTGTCATTCTCTATTCCTTCTTTGTGTGTTATTGAGCTCTGGAGAGCTATTTCATTGAGCCCAAGCTATGGTTGGTGTTTTCAAAGGTTTTCAAATATCATTGATCAAGCAAGGCAGATAAGACATTATCAAGTGAGGCAGAGAAGACTTTAAAGAACCATGGCTGAAAAAAGGAAGACAAATAAAGGTGGCCATTGTCTCCGATATGAGCCATCATATATAAACTTGATAAATGAAGACCTAACAACTGTAGAAGTCTTCAGAAGGACAGGATGTTTACAGTTTTGTGAAAGACTACAAGGATGCCATGTATAGGTTTCCAAATAATTTTCCCTAAACTTCGATGGAACAACAACTAAAGTGGGAATGTTGAATCTCACTATAACACCAGATATCATTGTAGCAACAACAGGGATTCCAAGAGGACAAGAAAAATGGTTCAAAGGGTTCAAATTCAACATGGAGGAATGCAAAGAGTTTATCAAGCCATAAAACAGTGAAGTTGACGTTACAAATGCCATTTTAAGGAGCTGCATGAAGGACAATTTCTCAAAGCTACTACTTATTATCCAGAAATATTTCACATGTGAAGGAGGATATCATAAAGTCTATTATTACCACTTCAAGCTTCTCCTACAATTTGTTGGTAAGTTATCTCTTGATTTGCTTTTCTATTTACACAATAGTTTAGAAAAAATGGCAGATAAAGTTCAAGCAAAATATGAGGGAAATGAAACTTCACTTTTTCATCATGGCTTAATAAAATTGCTGGTTTTAGATGAGTTACAAAGACTAGGCAGAGACTGGTCTTCTTTTCTGTTTGTTAGTGGTTTTGAAATGGATACCATTATCCCTAAAAGAACTCCAAGACCTAGAGGTATACCATCACCTTTAGTGGCAAAACAAAGTGAACCAGTAGGGGCAAAGTAGAGTGAACCAGTTATGATGGAAACAAAGCAGTTGTAGAGATTTGATACACCCACTGTACCACCTGCAAAACAAAAGTCAATAATGAGCAAACCTGCAAAACAAGAGCCAACTGTGAGTAAACAAGGTGGCAAAAGTACTACAAGGAGTCAAACAGTGGCTAAAGGAAATTTAGAAGACATACTACATGCCATTGATATTGAAGAGAATCCAATAGTTCAGGTTGAGGATATAGATGAAGGTGGACAGAAACTCAAGAAAGCTAAATCTGCAAAGAAGCTAGAGTTTGAAGGTGAGGATGCAGGTTTTATGTTTCAGGCTAGGAAACCCATGACAAGACATGCTAGAAAACTGTTGGAAATCAGTAAAGAGGTTCATCCAGCCACTGACACAGTCCAACCACCACAAGACATTATTGATCTTTCATCACCTGAAGAAAAAGATCCAGTTAGCAAGCCAAAGAAAGGAAAGGAGAAAGTCATTGAAAAAATAGAGTTTGAACTCCTTGAAGAACAGTTGAGGTTAGCTAATCATGAAATTGCAGTTATGAAGAAGGAGGCAAGGAAACATACTGTCCAAAAGGTTTAGTTTGAAAAGATGAAAGAGGTTTGGGAAGAGCAGGTTGACACTGTATCAAAGACCCTAGGCAACACACAACAATTAATCAAATGGACTATACCATTGAGGAAAGAGGTGAAACATGTCAGAAGAATGAACCTGCACTTGAAATCTACCAAACAAAAACTGAAGGATCAAGTTAAATACCTCCAAGAACAACTAGAATTGATCCATGAGGAGCTGGAGAAGAAATGTCTAAAAATGACAGTAGTTGAGGAGCCAATAGCTCAACTCATCATTAATGAAGAAGAAACACCTCAAGACTCCTAGTTTGAGCTAGTTTATGTTTTGAAAGGTCAATGGAATGTTGGAAACAAATTTTATACTGCTGGAAAGTGCATTTTTGAAACTAAGCAAAAATCTGGAATTAACACAGTTATCCACAGTTTCGTAGTGTTTCCTAGGCTTGAAGCTAGGAAAGCGCTACAAAACCACTTGTAGCTTTCTTTTTGCATTTAAAACCACTTTGGGTAGCTTCCAAGGAGAGGAAATGATATGGAGGATGTGTAAGGGCATGATGAACACAATGCAGAAGGAAAGAAGTAGAAAATTTGTTTGCAAAGGTCATTTTTTGCACGCTACAACAGTACGCTACAAAACTGCCATACTTTCGTAGCGAGCTGTTTTGAAGGTTTCTAAGCAGGTTTATGGGTAGTTTTGGATAGGTGGACACTTTCAAAGGGTAAAGGGGATTTTCTAGCAATCATTCATGACTTGAAGACCATGAAATGAAGACAATCCATCAACTAAATCATGCGTTGAAGATAAGGACTTGTTTTCCTGAAAAAATAGGGTTTGTTTCTAGATTTTGAGGAGGGTAATCAAGATGTCAAGTAGTGATGAGTTCTGTAATAGCTCATTCGAACATGTGATGCATTAGTTGTCAGATGTGTAACTGTTTTAGGAGATAAGGTAGTTAATGTAATAATTAACAGTTTGAGTCCTATTAGGAAAAGGATTGTTTTGTAGTGTAGCTGTCATTTTCTCATTAAAGCACATGTTTTCATGTTATGCAAGGTGTCATTATGAAAATTTAAATGAATCTAGCCAAGAGGCAGATCATCTCTCATGTAACAAGGTATATTAAAGGGCAGATATTCAAATTTGTAAGGGGTTGGAGATTTTTTGGCAATACTGCAGCTTTATGTAATTTGACTGATATTAGTAATACAGAGGACTTTTTCTTGACCAACCTGAGATTCGCATGGAGTTTTTAGTGCTTATCTGATCTATATTTTCTATGTGTACCATTTCTAGTGGTTTTCATCTTTAATACTCAGAATTCATAGGTGTATGCTCTGACTTCCTTTATTGATGAAATGGCTGTGTTATTTCATGTTTCATGTGTGATTTACCTCTGCTAAAAAGTCTTAACTGCCTCAGCTTCCATGTCAAGAGAATTTACCACTGAACTACTAAATTTGTTGACTCCATAAGCCCAATGATTGTAGACTTGTACTCTTTTCAACCTACACACATCACAATCAAGTTATTTTCCAAGTAGAGTTAGCCATCTAGTTTCATCATTATCAAATATCATTAACCCCTTTGAGAGATCCCTCTCAGACTAAAGAGGCTAAGCTTCAATTACAAGTTGGTTTGAAATAGTTACATGAATTTGTCTGATTAGCAGCCAATCAAGTGTCATTTTGTGATAACACCTACTGCCATTTCCACGACCTCCAACACCTGTCTTTTTTGTACCCCAAACCATAATATACTGAACACTATTACGCTGAGCGTAGCTAGGCCGGTTCAGAAGCACCACCACTAGCCCAAACCAGGAAATATTCACGCAATCACATAAGACAATTTTATTAAAAATATTTTCTATATGGTCATGAGAGAGCATCACAAGACATTCAGGGTTCTAATTATGCCACCAAAATAGAGTCCATTTCATCTCATGTGGACCGCTTCGTCATATATCATCTCGGTGAAACACCCAGTGAACCAAGGGTCCATAGGAACATCCTTTACGAATGCAACAACGAACTTGAATGTTATCCCCACTAATGAGCTCCTCGTCATACCGAGGCCTCAACCAAACCATGCCATAATACACAGACAACCAGAACAGACCCTTGCCCAACCAAATTTGAAGAAAAACCCACCGCTTGAAGAACCTACTACCTTTTCCAAGTTGCATGGAACCTGACCTACCCAACACCTACGAACAGAGAAAAACATGCCCATGCAGGATAGAATAATGCTAAAACACAACTGATACAAGGATTGAAACAACATAATATATATATATATATATATATATATATATATATATATATATATATATATATATAACTTCACGCCAAGAAACCCCATACAAACGACTACCATACCAAACCATTCCAGGCCAACCCACAACACTGACATTTTCACGACTACAACATAAAATCTTCAGGCCTAAAGGGGAGGTAAGATAAGATACATACCCAATAGTGCTATCCATACTTTTTGGTTGCAGTAATAGTTCTGACGAACAACACCTCCAGAACGAACTCACCAGCGCAGAACACCAACACCACAGAGTAAACCAAATGAACATGCTTGGGGGAGAAATACCCATTGATTGAGGTGCTTCCCACCAAAACTTCTGGGCAGGGTACCTCTTCCCATGTGTGTCATTTCTGATCATTAACCACCTGTCATACATATTAATTCCACACCATCCTCACATGCATATACTGATGGTTGGTTGCCTCCCAACTTGATCTCCCAATGCTACTCCTATTGCCCAAATCCAAAAGCAGGTTTCCTTGCCTTCTTTCACCCCAATCGGGTGAAGATATTTTTTCTTTTTATATGTATTAATGTAAATCATAAAAGAATTTAGAAGATATTTTTCTTTACTTTAAGAATGGTATTTAACGTAAATTAGTTAATTACATCCATAACCATGTCTATTTTGGATTAGGGTTTCTAGAATTATTATTTAATTATCACTAATTATTAGGTAGATGGTTAATTTTCATGGAATATTCTAACTAGTAGTCACAATAGTAAATATGTTATTTCTATCCTTTTAATTATAAAAAAATATCACATGAACATGATTTATAAACCATTGTTGATTCACCAACTCAAGTTATCCAAGATTAGAGGTGTCAAAACTTTGCATAGTTTCCAGATCTTAGAGTCTACCCCTGACCATACAACTTTTTTGGCCCTAAGAATTTTATTGTTCTGGAAGTACTCACACAATAATTCTTGCTTCCACCACCCCTTTGTATTAGAGCACAGAGCCCAAACAATTTTGGCTCATCAGGATAGATTAAAAAAATGTGGATCCTTGATCTCCATTCTGCGATATATTTTGGGGAGGCAGACAATATTCCATTTAACTAGAGGAGTTTCTAAAATAAACACTCTACCTAGGCAATCATGCTCTTTGGGGCTAAAAATCCCGAGTAGAGGTAAATTTTTAGAAAGGATAAAACCAATTTGATCAATAAAATTTTTCCGATTGAATTTAACCATAGGGATCCCCATGATTGAATCTTAGTTTTAAACTTTTGTAGTACCTAATTCCAATCCTTGATGTTCATGGCTCCCAGTGAAATTGAGATTACCAGATACTTGAAGGATTTCCACCAAATTTCCACCAGGAATTCTAAAACCGTTGAAATCTCACGGAGAATAGAATAAAATAAATTCCAACCAAGGAGATGAATTTTCCTCTTTTTCACCAAACCACCCAAGAGCTCTAGATATGAGTCCAAAATATATTTAAAGTGACTTACAATGATTCTTAAAGCTCTTCTCAATAGAAGAGTGTGAATTGTGAATGGTTCACATATTTTACATTTCGTGTAATACTTATTCCCACAAGCTGGCCTTCGTTATTTCTTGCCACATATTCCTACTTAAGCTTCTAGCTACTAGAATATACAATAAAGGGGAAGTGGACATCCTTTTTGTAAACCCCTAAACGCTGTGAAGAAGGGGGTGGATATTCTATTTAATAAAGGTACAATCCATTGAGCTCCAATGAATGTTTTATCCATAGAACAAAATCACCATTAAAACCCAATTTCTCAAGGGCTAAAAACATAAAGGAGTGTTTGACCCGATCAAAAGCATTGGTCATGTCTAATTTTATGAAAAAACTAGGCTACCCCTCTCTTTACTAGAGTGGATGGGTTCTTGAACTAATATTATGTTATCCAAAATTTCACAATGTTGCAAAAAACCTCGATTTTCAGAGAATATTTCCAGAAGAACTTTCTTTATTCTATTCGCCAAGATTTTCACACTACAACAAATCCCTATGATTAGCTCCCTTTTTTGCTTCCAAGGATTTTTTTAGTGTATTTTTCTCCAATTTTTTGAAAAAGTCGACGTTATTTATCGGGATGGTGCAATTTTTGGCACTGCTTCCATCGACCAAAACATTCAGGCACTAATTCAGGAAATGATAGTGTCGTAAATATCAATAGAAGTAGCACCGAAATTAGCGCAAGAAATAACACCAGAAATTTGCGCTAGAAGTAGCATCGTAAATACCGTTGTAAATGGCACCATCAATTTTCTAAGCAATAACGCTAGTGATAACACTGTTTTTTTTTCAACCTACATTACCTCCTTTGTTAGCTCCCCTTTTAGCCCCAAAATTAGCATCAAATGTGCCTAAGTAGTTAATTAATTGAGTTGTTGGGGGTTAAGTGGATAGGGGCTTTGAGGATTATGGGATTTAGGAATTTAGCGTACAATAATTAAGGGTTAAGGGATTAGGGTTTAGGGTTTAAGGGATTAAGGGTCAAGAGCTAAGGGATTTGGTTCTTACAGATTAGGTAGTTTAATAATTAATGGCTAGGTTGTTTCAGGTTTGGATAGTATGTCGAAGCTTACTATTACAAGATTACATTTCAGTTCCTTTATTGATTTGGATTAATTAAGGATTTGAGAGATGTTTTTTTACACAGACAATTTCTTAAGCACATCTTGCCTTTCCTAATTAGACCGAATCTAGGAAATCCAACTATTCATCCAACTATTACATATCTCACCCTGCCATAATGCTACATGATTAGACCATTATGACACCATTAAATTTTATAATTAATCCAATGTAACCATCTCTGTTAGTAACATTAGTCCATCATTATTACTTTTTTTCTTTATTATTCATGTTTTTACATCTGGATATCAGTGCTATTTTTCAAAAAATCCTTTTGATTTAAAATTTCAGAAGCATCTGTGTGCGTTGAATCAACTCTGTAACAGGTTCATAACATTGTTGAGTAGTGTTCTTATGAGCAGCTATGGGTGGAGTAGCGGTCAGACGTGAACCTCACTCTTGTAGTGTGATGTTACAACATCTAGAAACATTGGAAACTTTTTAAAGGGTTGGATGGTTGAGTTATTTTGAAAAATTATAGGGTTTCAGTGAATTGGTCACTTTGTAATTTTTTCAAGCCTTAGTTGAACAACACTCTGTGGTCAGGGGCTTAAAAATTGTTGTTACTAAAGAATTTGTTGCAAAAGTGGCAGGGTTTCCTGGGACAAGAGAACAATGATTCTCAAGGAAAGTGGAAAATCTTGAATCTTAGGCCATATTCTTACATGACGGAGAAGAATTGACACCCAAGCACAGGGTTTTTTATAGAACATCTCTTCCTCACCCTTGGGAATATGTAGCCCTCTTCATCCAAAAATTCATTACCTATGAGGGACCTTTTGGGATTATTTTCAATTATCACTTTCAATTGCTAGCACACCTCAGGACAGAGTGGTTGATTAATTTACCATAATACTTGTTGAAGTCATTAAAACACATGGTAAGGGATGTGAAAGGGGAAAAACATCCATAAATTTTCACCACTAACCATGCGCTCATTACATTGATCATCATGCATTCATTATAGAGATAATAGAGGTTGTGGCATTCTTTGATAGTGAGATGTTGTGTTGCTTCAAATGAGGAGCATGAAGAGAATGCTACAACAACACTCAATGCTAAAGCAACACCTAGTGCTGAAGCAACCCCTAGCACTGAAACAACACCAAGTACTGTAGCAACACCGAATGCTGAAACAACACTTGTTGCTGAACCTGATACATCGTCTAAGAGAAAGACAACTTAATGCTCTAAGCGTAGTAGGGACGATACACATCCTATGAATGGTCAACTGAACCCTAAGAGGTGGAGTTCCACTAAAACTCCCCCTAGTTCATCCTCATAAGGAAAGGAGATGCAGATAGAAGAACTTGAGGCAGTATCTAGTGAATCATCAGAGGAAAGAGGAGGTGGGTGCTTGATTGTAGAGGAAGTGTTGGAGGAAGAAACTGCTGGAACAACAACTGTGCTTGAAACTGGAGCTGAGGAAGTGAAGACACCTTAAGGGATCGGGTTGGGCTTATCAATGAAGGTAATGAAAAGGAAAGTGAAAAATCCAATTGGTGGAAGAACCCCTGGAAAAAGGGTGTGAGTAGATTTTATACCAGAAGAGACTAAAAAACCTATTGCTGTAGCCGAGGGGGAATGTGATGATACAACTATACCTGATGGGTTTGAGGAGAAATAGAACAAACACAAGCAAGATAATTCTATAGAGGAAGGCCCCTCTACATCTGAAATCCCTATTGTTACATTAGAGCCTGAGTAAGAACCAAAGAAACAACATGAGATTGAAGGACCAGTAACAAAAGAGCATACAAAACAATATGAGGTTGATATTTCACCATGTAAGACAAAAATTGACCCTCTTGTTGAAATTGAAAATTTGAGAAAGGAAAATGAGGAGTTAAAGAAACAAATTTTCTTGGTTAAAGAACAACTTCATTTTAAGAATGAAACTGGATTGGATATGTTGGAAGAGGCTGTAGAAATGACATCATCTACTGTCTCAGAAAAAATTTATAAGGGCTGCCAACAAATCCTTTAGGAAGTTAAAATCATGGAGACTATTACTATTTCAGTTGGAGTACAAGTGGGGGACCAGGAAGAAGAATTTTGATCCGAATGGAAAATGGCATCCACCCATGGTATTCATCTACCCATGTTATCCATCCACCCATGGAATTTACCCATGGTATTGTAAATGTCATCGACCCATGGTATTCATCCACCCATTGTATTTATTCGCCCATGGTATTGTAAGTGACATCTATCCATGATATTCATCCACCCATGGGTAGATACCACTTACAATACCATGGGTAAATTCCATGTGTGGATGAATACCATATCTGGATCTTGAGAGGAGGCCCCCAAGATCTAAAAAAAATTGAAATGGATTTGACAAGATTTGCAAAATTAGAATGCCAGAAAAAAAGAGAGAACACAAAGAAAATAAAACCATAAAGAAACTTGTTTTATTAAAACAGAGAATAATTGTAGAAGCTACATTGTGGTGGACAATCTATCCTTTTACAAACTGAGGCTTGTTATTTATAGCCTTTTTTGAGTTACAATACCATGTGTAGATACCATAGGTGGATACCATGGGTCAAAACCATGGGTAGATACCACTTACAATACCATGAGAAAATTCCATATGTGGATGAATACCAAATGTGGATACATACCATGGATGGATGAATATCATGGATAGATGTCACTTACAATACCATGGGCGAATAAATACAATGGGTGGATGAATACCATGGGTCGATGACATTTACAATACCATGAGTAAATTCCATGGGTGGATGGATAACACAGGTAGATGAATACCATGGGTGGATGCCATTTTCCATTCAGATCATTCCTCCCTCCTTAAGAAGCAATGGTCCCCATTGCGTGAAGTTCCCTCCTGAGAAGCCTTTGTTGAATATGAAGAGCCACTGAAGAGAAGGGTTTTGTGTAGTTAACCATTAACCGTGATGAATGAAGATATGATGACATAGATACCCTGTAATTCTTGTGACCAACTATGATATTGAAAATGTGCGGCCTAGCAAATGGACTTCGATGAAGTGTGGGTTTGTGGATTAACCAAAACCATGACAAACGAAGATCCGAGGATAGAGATACCCTGTAATGCTTGTGACCAACTGTGTGACTAACAGTGTGCGGCCTAGCAAATGGACTTTGATGAGAAGGATTTTGTGTGGTTGACCCATAACCGTGATGCTGATTTTTGATGAAGTAGTAGGTGCCTACATAGCTTGGGGTGGGAGGGCACGTCTCCAAAGGGAACCCACTCTAGATGCTACTCCAGATTTAAAATGAGCATAAATCGGTCAATATAACTCGGAATATTTATTATAACCTGTTTTTGGAAATGGAATGATCATTCTGCATCTTCTCATGTATTTGAAACCGCTATCTGGAGACTGTAGAATCTCATATTTGCGCAAGAACTGTCTCGCCGTCACAAAATTTCTGAAAAAAAATAACTGATTTTAAATCAACAATAACTCCCACATCCGGACTTTGATTCGATTGATTTTTTTTTTTGCAATTGAGTGATTTTTCAAGGGGAGCTCAGATCTATAGCCATTTATCTGAAATTTTGCAATGAAAGCTACGAAAAATGATAGGAGAGTCGCCGTCCATGAATTGTCGTCAGAACATTTTCTACAACATTGCTGATTTAGAATCAACGATAACTCCCTCATTCGAACTCCAATTCGGCAATTTTTTTTTATGAATTTGGGTATATTTTTGCAAGGAATCCAGATCTGGTCTTAGATTTTGTAGTTTTTTCACCAAATTTTCATATCTGATCTTCAAACTCGCCGCCGAAGAAATTCATGGAGTTTGCTGAAGATTGCTGCCAAAAATTGAAACTGAAATATGCTTCCAAACCCTCATTCCCATGGATTCATAACCTGAATCTGATACCACTAATATAGATCTTGAAGGGAGGCCCCCAATATCTAAAAAAAATTGAAATGGATCTGACAAGATCTCCAAAATTAGAATGCCAGAGAAAAAAGAGAGAACACAAAGAAAATAAAACCACAAAGAAACTTGTTTTATTAAAACAGAGAATAACTGTCGAAGCTACATTATGGTGGACAATCCGTCCTTTTACAAATTGAGGCTTGTTATTTATAGCCTTTTTTGAGTTACAATACCATGTGTAGATACCATAGGTGGATACCATGGGTCAAAACCATGGGTAGATACCACTTACAATACCATGGGGAGATACCACTTACAATACCATGAGTAAATTCCATATGTGGATGAATACCAAATGTGGATACATACCATGGGTGGATGAATATCATGGATATATGTCACTTACAATACCATGGGTGAATAAATACAATGGGTGGATGAATACCATGGGTCGATGACAATTACAATACCATGGGTAAATTCCATGGGTGGATGGATAACACGGGTAGATGAATACCATGGGTGGATGCCATTTTCCATTCAGATCATTCCTCCCTCCTTAAGAATAAATGGTCCCCATTGTGTGAAGTTCCCTCCCGAGAAGCCTTTGTTGAATATGAAGAGCCACTGAAGAGAAGGGTTTTGTGTAGTTAACCATTAACTGTGATGAATGAAGATATGATGACAGAGATACCCTATAATGCTTGTGACCAACTATGATATTGAAAATGTGTGGCCTAGCAAATGGACTTCGATGAAGTGTGGGTTTGTGGATGAACCAAAACCATGACAAACGAAGATCCGAGGATAGAGATACCTTATAATGCTTGTGACCAACTGTGTGACTAACAGTGTGCGGCCTAGCAAATGGACTTCGATGAAGAGGATTTTGTGCGGTTGACCCATAACTGTGATGCTGATTTTTGACGAAGTAGTAGGTGCCTACATAGCTTGGGGTGGGAGGGCACGTCTCCAAAGGGAACCCGCTCCTAATGCTACTCCAATTTTAAAATGAGCATAACTCGGTCAATATAACTCGGAATATTTATTATAACCTATTTTTGGAAATGGAATGATCATTCTGCATCTTCTCATGTATTTGAAACCACTATCTGGAGACTGTAGACTCTCAGATTCGCGCAAGAAATGTCTCGCTGTCACAAAATTTCTGAAAAAAAAAATAACTGATTTTAAATCAACAATAACTCCCACATTCGGACTCTGATTCGATCTATTTTTTTTTTTTGAAATTGAGTGATTTTTCAAGGGGAGCTCAGATCTATAGCCATTTATCTAAAATTTTGTAATGAAAGCTGAAAAAAATGATAGGAGAGCCACCGTCCATGAATTTTCGTCAGAACATTTTCTACAACATTGCTGATTTAGAATCAGCGATATCTCCCTCCTCCGAACTCCAATTCGGCCAATTTTTTTTTTTGAATTTGGGTATATTTTTGCAAGGAATCCAGATCTGGTCTTAGATTTTGTAAATTTTTCACCAAAATTTTCAGATCTGATCTTCAAACTCGCCGCCCAAGAAATTCATGGAGTTTGCTGAAGATTGCTGCCAAAAATTGAAACTGAAATATGCTTCCAAACCCTCATTCCCATGGATTCATAACCTGAATCTGATACCACTAATATAGATCTTGAGGGGAGGCCCCCAATATTTAAAAAAATTGAAATGGATCTGACAATATCTCCAAAATTAGAATGCCAGAGAAAAAAGAGAGAACACAAAGAAAATAAAACCACAAAGAAACTTGTTTTATTAAAACAGAGAATAACTGTAGAAGCTACATTGTGGTGGACAATTTTTCCTTTTACAAACTAAGACTTGTTATTTATAGCCTTTTTTGAGTTACAATACCATGTGTATATACCTTAGGTGGATACTATGGGTCAAAACCATGGGTAGATACCACTTACAATACCATGGGTAGATACCACTTACAATAACATGGGTAAATTCCATGTGTGGATGAATACCATGTGTGGATACATACCATGGGTGGTTGAATATCATGGATAGATGTCACTTGCAATACCATGGGCAAATAAATACAATGGGTGGATGAATACCATGGGTCGATGACATTTACAATACCATGGGTAAATTCTATGGGTGGATGGATAACATGGGTAGATGAATACCATGGGTGGATGCCATTTTCCATTTGAATCTAATTTCAACCTATTATTCCACAAGAACCTGTTGATGACGCTGATGTTACACAAGAACAGACATTTGAAGCAGAGCAGGAAGAAGAAAAACAATTTGCTAATCCACAAGAACATGTTTATGATGTTGTTGTTACACAAGAACCAACTGTTGAAACATAGCAGAATGAAAATAAAAAGACTATTCTACCACAATAAATTATTGATGATGTTGTTGTTACACAAGAACCAATAGTTGAGATAGAGTAGTAGGAGGAGAAAAGGGATCAGAAGGAGCATGTTGAAACAACATCTGAACAACTCACATTAAATTTGAAGATTTGATCAAGGTACTATAGAAGTGGGAGAAATTAATACTCTTTCCCAAAGATGAAGTCATCTTCCTAAAGCATCACAAGGAAATGGTCAATAAGCTTAAGGAGTGGGCTAAAAATTTAAGAATTGCAGAATTTGTGAAAATTCATAAGGAGAGGAATCAAGCAATGAAACAAGTGAAGGAAATATAAAGAGGGGCTACACTATTACAACAAGAAAAGGAGCTCATTTATGAGATCATTAATGGCTTGTTGTGGAGTAGGATTCCTTCTCCTTATTATCCTTTATATTTGCAAGAAAAACATTATCTCTTCCAATTAACAACTTTGAAGGAAAAGCGACCATATAAGAAAAGGGAGATACACGAATTCCTAGAAACATTTCAAAGTGCTAATTTCTCATAACAACATTTGTTGTGTGATATTTACCTACATTATATCACTTTCTTTGGGGAAAAATCATTCAATCTGACACCCTATGTGGGAGATGTACAACTCAATGATTTTGTTTCTTTTATGCAAAATAAGATAGGTTGGAAAGCTACCCATGATACTGTAATAGCTAATGAAGAACCTGTAAAAATATTTATTAGAGAAGAAATTGGTTGAACTGAAGCTATTGCACACAAATACAATAAAATATGGTGGTTTCCAACCACTATGACACTATTTATGGACCATTGAGAACCAATTTTACGGAGATGCCAAATAAATATAAAAGGAATGAGAACTAGTGACATATAAGGAAGAAAGTTGAGATGGGATCTTTCTCAACAAGAATTGAAGAAGGGAGACCCCTATTGTTATCAGAATTTTAAGCAAGCGCTTTCCAGAGTTCATCGGTATGTTGATTTTATTTGAAGGATTTGTGCAGGGTGGATAAGGCTTAGATTCAAGTTCCCTTTTGTTTGGTCAGCCACCCATCAGTATCAACATCCATATGTTATAATTGATAAGTGTTGGGAGGGATAATTGGTTATTTCTAGAGAATACAGGGCTAGAGGTGAAGACATGGCAGGAAAATAAAACATCACACACAACTTCACTCTCAGCATGTCAAACATCATTGACATGAGTCTGCATGAGGACATGTCGAAGCTTAAGTTGGGGGGAGATGTTGGGTCATAGTAGTTTCATATTTTTCCTACTTATTTTCCTATTTATTTTATCTCTTTTTGACCAACAGGACCATATCTTATTACTTTAACAACCCTTATTCACCTAAGTATGTCCTTTTTCACTTGTTGCTTTCTTAGTCCAACTCTACTTATAATTTTACATTAGAAATACTTTCTTACGATGTTTTTTTATCATAAAACTAATGTATGGGTTGTTTTAGGATTGGATGGTCTATCGAAGCTTGTTGTTACTATTAGACTCCTGTATTTTACTGTATCGCCAGATGACTGTTTGTTTCTTACATTCTTCTGAAAATAATATTCCCTGACTATCATTTATTTTCAGAAATCTCACTGCCTTCATTATTTTCCATTTAAAACTCTCCATTATGTCTCATTTTACCTTTTCTAATGCTCTCATGTTTTGAAATCCCATGTTTGACCTTAATTCCCTCATTTAGCCATTGTCCCTTTCTTAAAAATCCTTTTCCCCTTCATTCATTCCCTTTCCTTCATTTAAAACAATGCAAAAACCCATTTTTACATTATTTTTCAGTAAATTTTAATCCCGAGTCCCACGTTAATAAACCTTGTTTTATTAAAATCCTGACCCCGCTATATTAAAAGGTGTTACACCATTTTTTGGTCATCTAACTTTTCATCATTAGATGGACCCAAGTACACCATGTAAGACCAGTTTTACCCCAAGTAAAACTGCTTTCACTATGATTAATTAGGAAACCCCAAAAGGAATAATTAATTAAACCATAATTTAATTATTATTCCCAGTCATGTTTAACCCAAAAACAAAGAAAATAATGAGATAAACCCATAGTTATCTTATTATTTTCTAGGAATAATTATTTAAATAATATTCCTTGTTAAATATGACCAAATCAACCACCATTAATCAAATCAATCATTATTTATTTGATTATATCCCAACCACTTCCTTAAAAAGATAAATAAATCATTTATTTATTTATTTTTCACTAATCAAGGGATTTGACCCAAGTCAAACACCCTTTCCCTCCAACAAATAATAATAAAATATTCCATAGAGGTGGATCTAGATGGGATTAACATTATTTTAATCATGCACCAAGATCTAGAAGGACCCAATATTTTGTTATAAATAGGAGGGTTTTCCCCATCATTCTTCACCTTTTGTTGCATACTAGATCACTCTGGATCTATACACTCTGTCTCATTTTCTGCCATTGTTGCTCCCATTGAGCTCTACCTTCTACATTGGGTTTTCTACATCTACAAGAGAGAGAAAGCTTAGATCTGAAGTGCTGAGGACTACAAAGAACCCATCCCATCGAGGAGATCTGGATACACCTTCTTGTTTCCTCCCAGGTGCCCTGTAATATAAAAATTCATTCAAAAATCGTGTTCTTGTCTTGTCTGTTGGATGCATGGAGCAAACTCTTTACTTTACTGCTTAATATCTTTCCATTGATAGATCTGTTTGTTGCAGCACTTTAACTACTAATTGCAGATCTGAAGATGTTTTGCAGCCATTATTGTTGTTAGGGCTATTAGTTATGCGTAGCTAAAGTGGTTCTTTTTCGTACGCTTCGACAAAGAATTCATACTAACAAAAGGCCCGACTCATATTTATATGCTAAAGTCTTTGCTTTAACCTTTTCCCCCTGCCTTATATAATTTTTCCCCCACTCTTTTGAAATCCCGACCCCACTTAACCCTGGGCCCCACTTTCTTATTTAACCTTGCCTCGTCGTTCAAAACTAGCCCCACCTTTCGAAACCTACCCGCGATCAATCCACCTGACCACTGTCCGATACGTTTCATCCAATCCGACGGCCCTTGATCCATTTCACAACCCAAAACACCCGATGGTTAAAATCTTTGAGGGGTTGTGAAATGGGTGGTTTCACAACCTTCCCATCTGCCACGCATCATCCTGACGTTTTATCGCATGCCTCCATCTAATACCACCCAACTACTTACGCCCTTTGCGATAAACCACAAACCACCGTCACGTTATACAATGAAACCACCCCCTGGGTAAAGTCGAAACCACTTACCTCACCCTGCACGATGCAATCAACCACCATTTCTCGCCTCCTTGCAGAGCTTTGTTTTCATTAATAAATTGTTTTAAATTTTTCAGGTGATGTAAGAACCAGAAAATACAATAATAAAATTTCGTTTCTAATTCCAAGAATTGTTTAAACTGGGCTCTCTGAATGACGATTTAGAAGCTTTGATCATCAAAGGATTAGGAGTGCAATAATAATCAAAAGCAGTAATGGATCATGATTATTAAGGATCGTACAGTTACTCCAAAGACAACGAGGTTTGTTCAAAATGAATGACAAAGTAAGGAAAAGGAGGGTTTACTGTGATGGTGAAAGGTGAAAGAAGTGAAACAGAGCAGTCACGAGTTAAAGATAGAAGAAAAAGTTAAAGAACAGAGGAAAGGCAGTCAAAGAAAGATCAAAGATAAAACAGTCAAGGGACAGAGGTAAAAGGAAAGCAGATAAAGAAGTAAAGGGAAAAATTACAGTGACAACAAAGGCAGTGAAGAGAAAACATATAAAAGATACAGGTGAAGACAAATTAAAGGTTAAAATACAAGTTAGAGAAAAAATCAACAAGGAAGGCAGAGCCAGATGACAAGGAAACTCAACATTTACCACTTCTCAAACACATGGGCCACCTCCAGCTTAAATTTGATTTAACAAAAGCCACCAAAGTCAATATTATAGTTAGAGATATTTTAACATAAATTAAGAAGTTATTGTAAAAGATAATTCTACAGGTAGTTGGTCAAAAAATATCTTAAAGTTAGCTCAAGAATTAATTTGAAATTTATTACTACAGTAGGTCCATCAGAGATATTTTTGGCATTGGGCCTTGCATGGTCTCAATTGTCAAAAATTCATTTACTCTGTAGTAAATGCAGATCTGTCACCCTAGATTAGGGAAACCTCCTTAGTTGCAGTTAAATACTGCATGTATTGTTCATTATCATTATTGGTTGTTGGGTTGGATTTTTCTTAGACTTTGAGTTGCTAAGATTATTGCATTGGAGAACTGTAATTGTTTTGAGTTGGACATCATTAATATAAGCACTTTCACAGGATCCTTGAGCTATGTTTAATGGTGATGTTATCCCTCTTTGTTAATGTTTCTCCTTTGTTTTTAGTACTGTACATCAATCTCTCGGATAGCAAAAATATAAATTTTAGATTAAGATATGCCGCATGAGCACCTTAATTCTGTCTGTTACTATTATCTTAATGTTTTCCTCTGCAAAGTATAGCTAATGAATTCAGAGACTACCTGCTCTTTAGTTTCACCTAGCTGTTATCTTAAGGTTTTATTTTGAAGTTTAACTAAAGAATTCTTAACTACTCTATATTTTCTCTGAAACTGTTGTCTTGAGGTCTTTCTTATGAAGTTGAGTTAAAGAATTCTTAACTGCTCTTTAATTCCAGTGAACTGTTATCTTGAATGTCTTCCTCTAAAGACCTGAATGCAGAATTCAGAGACTGTCTTCTCTGCTTTTATGTTGAAGTATAGTTAAAGAATTCAAAGACTGTTTGATCTTTAGCTTTACATAACTCACTATCATTTCATATTCATCTTTGTACAGAGATCCATTTTATATAGCTACTTTCCCTGTGAAAACCCTTGAAATGTTGATGTACAATTTAACCCTTTTATGACTCCATAGCCTAATGGATTAAGCTTCCCACAATCTACCTATCCAACCTAACAAGTAATCAAAACAAACAACTCCAAGCTTTATAAATAGCCTAAAATCATAAAATATAATCATAAAGCTAAATCATTTTCATCATAAACACAGAGAGAGCCCTCTTTGAGCCTAAGAAGGCTAGGTCCTGGACTCCAAAGTGGTTTGATGTGGTTCTCTGCTATTTTTTCTTGATAATATTGCAAATTACAGGGAGCCAAAATAATTGGCAACCATACTGGGGAGACTTAATGAGAAAACCTAAGATTATCAAAACTCAAAGAAACCCAGTCAAAATATTGTATGAATAAAGTATTTTTCTGTCACAGATTGGTCTATTTTTCAGCTATTATAAAATTTTCAACCTCTCTGCGCCTTGGGTCTAAGTTCTGGCTTCTAGAAGAATCTGTACTAGATCCCATCCTGATCCAAACCCTCCTAAAATAGTGTACAATCCAGAGAGAATCCTAAGAAAAACCCCTAGATTTGAGAGTTCAACTATTATTAAGCCTATTCACAAAGCAAGTTCCCTGCCTGAAAAACTTAAAAACTTACAGGATATCGAATTTGACTCACACTTAGAGAAAAGCTTGTTTAGGACTAGGTCCTAGAATTGGATAACCCAGATAATTTTGGACCCATCCATCTTACAACGGAACCCTATTGTAAAAGCCTCAACCCATTCATACACCCACTGTTCACCTTCCTCCATTCAACCCTCCACCTCCTTTTTTCAACCCTCCACTTGTTAACCTCCCTTTGGTTTCCCAACCACTAGCCATGAAAACTTGGTATCCCCCATTAGTCCTACCATTACCTTTAGTGCCTCTACCATAGGATTATCAGTCCAAAATCCCTCTATTTCATGCAAGTAGTTCTACAACTGCTCAACAACGTGTGGATAGACTAGATGATTATTTTGATAGACAAGAGATAGATGATGAAACTATTAAGATAAGAATGTTTGCCCAAATCCTAGGGGGAGAAGCAATAAAATGGTTTAAAGGCCTAACCCCTAATAGTATACATGACCTCCCTGCTTTTCATCAGCTATTCCTAAATAAATGGGAAGTAAAGAAGAATCCTCTCCAAATCTTGTCAGAATATGAAAACATTAAGAGAAATGTTGGAGAGAGTGTCCAAGATTACTGCACTAGGTTCAACAGTGTATATAACGCCCTCCCTCCTCACATGAAACCTCTGCAAGGTCTAGACCTAATGAAATTTCTAGATGGTTTTGACCCAATATGGCTTATCAACTAAGAGAAAGAGACCCTCCTACATTAGAAGATATGTAGAGCGGTGCAGTAAGTGTAGAAGCAAATTTTATTGCCAAAAGGGATAGAATGAAAAATGAAAAGAGAGTCACATATAAGGAAGAGGCTGTAGCCTCCACATGTGATACTAAGATTGATAACCTTGTTAGAATCATGGAGAGGATAATGGAGAGAATGAAACCTAAATGAGAGAGCCTTCCCCAGAGAAAACCAAGCAGCTCCTCAGAATAGAAACTGGAACCAAAACCAAAACTTTAGAAGAAACTCCCCTCAAATAAGTCAGAGGGAACAGAGAGGACTTGACCAGCAAATTAGGCCCCCTTTCCAAGAGAACTATGCTGATGAGGATGAGGGTGTGATTGAAGAACTAGAAGAAATTAAAATCAATCTAATGGGAGTTAATAATGAGGATATTTTTTTCCTCACTGAGGAAGAGCAAGGCTTGTTTGCCCCAACTCAAATGGAAGAAGAATGCACAGAATTTGAGGATTATAAACAAGGATTCAAAAATGCTATCATGGAGGTGCATAGATAATATGACCTCAAAAACAAGAAAGTTCAAGACACTCCCAAGAGAAAGAACCTGAAATTTCTGCTAGGAAGACCCTTGAAACTGATCCTAAAAAGACAGTAGAAATTTCAACTCAAATGGTTAAAAGTTCTGATAAAAATAAAAACAAGAACAATCTAGAAATTAGCACTAGTAAATCAACTAGTATCCCTAAAAAAACTGATTTAATTGAAATCCCTAATGCAATTCAACAAGTTGAATTTGCTGCAAAAATAATGTCTAATAAAACTGATTCAAATATGCCAAAAACACAAACACCATTTAGTATTGAGAATGAAATTGCCAAGATAAAGAATTTCATACCTCTCACTGAATTAGTTGGGCAAGATGTATATAGATCCCAAGTTTTGAAAGCACTAAACATAGGAGAAAATATTGATACTGTAAATCTGAATGATGACAAACCTGAGCTTTTGTTTGGTCCTTGAAGTAGAAAGTAAATTTCAGGAGGGAGGTGTGCCCCCATTTTATGTCAGTTTGAATATTCATGACAAAATCCTTCACAATGCCATGTTAGATTCAGGAGCTTCTCATAACCTCA